>JAHZNA010002616.1:0-25753 GCA_027743935.1 Sinodicranocentrus sp. ZH6
GAAAATACTCAAAAAGACTAGAGGAGCTGAAACAATAAAGATGTTTCTCCTCAAAAACCTAGAACCCAACTGCCACTCCCTTTTCCTTTCATCTCTTCAGACAAAGAAAAAGATGCTAACTGATTTGTCAGTTAGCAAAATCACAAAATATACAACACATCTATATCACTCACAACCTCATATATCACTCACAACCAGAATAATAATAATAATCATAATAGAGTACAGGTAGCATATACACAATACATTTTTAAATGTAAATATTATGAAGCCTCTATGGGATGACTTCTTTACTGTTTCACTGTGCTCTGTATCATGCTACGCCAGATGGCTAATTGCTCCTTTTATTACAAAGTAACCCTTTTTTACAGCAGATCAGTTTTAGTTGACGGTATTGTAGAAAACAGCGTAGAAACCAGTATCCAATTAATGCAAACCAGAAAATCTTATCACTGGCAGTATTTTGATCATCTTTACTAATAAATATTAGGTATCTAATCCGAAGTACAGAGAACAACGCAGCCAGAAAATTCCATAGAGCGAATATAATCTACGAAACAATGCCATTTATAAGGTTTTAAAATTAACAAGCAGCATTAGAAAAATTAGTTTACCCAATTTGCCAAGTGAGAATGAATTTGCCCATCTTTTGAAATGTAGAATGGGACGAGTCCAAAATAAAAGTCCGCTTTTATCATTGCCTCCAGCATTCCCCAATTGATCTTGCTTTCTCCGCCATCAATAACAGTCAAATCTTCAATATCCACAACGTGATCAGTGTTGTTAAAGCGGTGATTTTGATACATATTGGTAGAAAAGTTTGACACCGGGGTGACGGAGCGAGATCTTAAACGATTTTAGAATGAACATCCTCTCGACAGAACAATTTGTCAGCGTATTTAAGATAAAAGGTTATAGTATGATTAATTTTGAATCAGCACACTGCTACTTTTCACACCAGTAACCAAGACTGGGCTAAAGCGACTGACTCCTAGCAGGCATCTCCAGCTTCCAGCAACAGTTCTCAGCTTATTTTAAAAATAGTATGACATTGAAACTGTGTCACGGGTTTTGATCGACATTGGCGAAAGCGTGCATGCATTTCCTTTCTTATATTTTCCCCTTTGTAGTCTCCAAGAAGTGCTAGATTGTCAAGTTATTGGACTAATCAGACAACATAAATGCATCCTTTGTTTGCTTAATGCTTACTAGCAGAAAATTGTACACCCAAATCAACTATATATTTTTTTCATATAGTGTGACGCATGGGAAAATATAGCATTGTGAGATGCATGCAAAAGACAAGCAATATTTGTGACATAAATACACCGATATATAATGATTTTGTTTTCTTCATACTTATTGCCTCTATTGTCCTTCTTACAAAACATTCACACTCTTTCGTGATTGTTGACCAACGTTTGCCTTTGCCTATCCCAGTTTACCAAATTATCCAAAGCTTGCTTCACCGTCATTCCAGTTGGTGAAACAGGCATCCGCTTTGCAAATTTTCATTTGGACCAAGTGATAATCCCGATATTCCCGATCCCAAGTATACTCATTCCACTCCAGCGAGAAAAATGTTCTGGACGATGATTGTTGCACTGACTTGGAGCGTAGCGTGATCATTCATACTGAAGGGAATTAGGGGAACTGTGCATAGGTATGTAACTTATTATCTTTGTAACTCCTTAAAACATGAAGCGTACATCAAATAACTGAATTGAAGCTTATAAAAATGTGACACAGTTATGATTGACGTCTTAAAAGCATGCGTGTCCCCCCTCTTGAAATTTTTATTTTTTGCAAGGGCAGCATGATATTTGATTTTTTAATGTAACCTTATAAATGCATCCTTTGTTTATTGAATGTAATATTAAGCCAACCAAGTTCACTCATTTTCTTTAGTGCGTCACATATCGAATCGTAGATCCATGTATTGTATTATACAAAAGCCTTGTTTTCCATCTAATAAACGATAATTTGGATTATTTTTATTGTATAAATATGCATACTAGACTAGCCAGTAGGTTTCAGCCGAAATTGCGTGTTGTCTAATAAATATTTAATACATGAAATTTTCTATTCATCTTCATGATTCTACCTTGTTTATCTGACTCAACATATTGATGGAAAATGGATAACACTTATTTTACTGAACTATTGTACGTTTAGTCTTGGAAAAAGTTTGGAAAGTTTTATCTCGTGAATTATTTTCTTGAAGAAAACAAAATTTGAAAAGTAGAGGAGGTTAGGTTATACCATGCTTGGGGACCATGCTAGGTTCCGGTTGTCCATGCACTTTTTCAAGTTTGAAGGATTTCAGAGTTGAGGTAAAAAACACAATGGAGTTAAGTTGAGTCTGCCAGGCCTTCGAGACATACGCGCGTTTTCTAGAATTGAAAAAATAAAACTATTGTATTAAAATTCAACGTCATATTTTCTTAATGTGGTGCATACATGACCGAACTCCAAAGAGAACCTGGCGATTTTACGGTGCTATCTTCAGCAAGAAATCTTTCAAGTCGGAAAATTTTAAGAATCGTCCATTTAGACATGCTCATATTTATCGGCAGCTTGCAGGTTGAAAAGGAGTGGCGGAGTGGGATATGCTTCTTGAGGAAGTAACCTTTAAAATAAAAGTCCTCTACGGCTTTACTTGGAGGCGAAAATACTGACACGATATATCTGTTACTGTTAGACATCCTAAAACTGTATGGGAGCCTTATTAAGATAGAGAAATCAAGCGTTTAAAATTTACTGTAAAAATATTTAAAAACCTTAGCAAACTTACCTCGATCTGATTTCAGACAAAATAATTTCATCTTTCATCATATCAGTTTTACTGCTTCCCCTCCAGCTGGAAAAAATTGATATCAGCTAGCATCTCTAGAATTTAAAATCATACTAAATATAAAAAATTAATAAATTACCGTGGAATAAATCCAGTAAACAAATAGGGAGTTGGTCGCCAATAAAATATGATCCTGGGTCGTCTTTTCTGTGATCAATTTTAGCTGGAAATGCATCCACATAATTTTTGACCCAATTTTATACTCTCTCTTTCTGCTTTTCATTGCATTTTGTAAAAATCCAGAACATTCTCATAAACTTATGAATAACCCTTGGACTCTTTTTCTCAAATGTGTAAAATATCCTCATACAATGGCACAACTCGTGAATACACTTCATCTGGAAATTAAAATATTAATAACTTAATCGTACTTGAGTGAGGTACTTGGTTTAGCTCGCATATTTCGACTCCGAATTTGAACAATTATGTACGAATAATAATTAATAGGTTTTCTCAACCCGGAGAAGCAACGTCTAATATAAAGTCATGTAAAAATGAATCATCTATTAAAGCACTTAAAATAACGTCAAATAGGTTACGAGTGAAATCTCGTGAAAGGTCTCTCAAACCTTAAAGCAAGTCCTTTTCAAATATTTTCCAGAGTATCCGCTACGGAGCAGTGAAGACTTGAGACAGGCAGAGGAAGCTCATTGGTTCTGGTTATGTATTTATGATACACAAACCAAAGTTATATTATTTTGATATTATATTATGTCTACCAAGATTTTCCATTGGTAAGGATTTTTTTATAGCAAATACGGTATCGAAACTATAATAATTTAGAAAGCAAAACTTATTGTACAAAATCGCCAGAAAATCATCAATTTAGGAATCCATCACGGCAACTTCTTTCACAAATCTTCCTTTTTCAAACCATACGTCATTCCTTATTCCAACTTTGAAACTAATCACTTTTAGCACGATCCCCTTCCCAATTATAAATTCTTTTTGAGACAGATGTCCAAAAGCTGAGTAAATATCCACTTGCTGATTACTGCGAACAATTCTCGAGGTCGAGTCGTCCCACTTTGAGCCCTTCCCCATAGAGCCTACAATACACCGCTATAAACGGCTTCCATTCATATGATTAAGGGTTGCCATTATCATATTGTCTGTAAATCCAAGCAAGTGAAGCACGGGAGAGAGCCATATGGCATTTTTGATCTGCTTTGGTTTCATGTGCTCATCCAGCAAATGAAAAAGGGTCCCTGCAGACCTGCCCGTGTCCTTCACTTTGAAAATGAATGAATGCCCGAGATGAAAAGCTTTTTACACTTGTATTTATTACCGTCTGGTGAGCTTTTCATTGGATTTAGATGAGTCCCTTGGAACATTTGGTCAGATTCACTAACCATCTAAACAATCTGGCAACTGCCATACGGTCTTTTTCCAGAGATTCTTTTTTTTACTTATTACAATCACAACCTTGTGCAGCCGGTGCAGAATATTATTTTTTCAGCACGACAACAGTTTAGATTTCAGCTTGCATCCAACATGTGTGTCTTTCAATGACATATGGATTCTTAATTTTCTGTTTTACCAATAAACTCTCTGTCCCATCATGCTAAAAAGGATCTTGAGTGTTTTCCCCCGCAGTTGGGTAACATGAGGAGAAGAGCTAAATTACTTTTAAATATCCAGCTGGAGAAGATAAATGTGTTGTTCTCTCTTTGACCCTTGAAAATAGTACCCATCAGTACTTATCCTTATTTTGGATACATTTTAAACTTGCCGTATTTTCGTATAAAAAGCATTTACACTTGTTCCTCATCCTTGCAGTCTTTGCTGATCATTCCAGTTGACATTTTCAATCCAAGTTTCCATCTCTGTCGGAGAAGCCAGCCTTTTCGACAAAATATTCCATTCACGGACTTCATCTTGTATAATTCCAAATTAAGTTAAAGAATCCCACAAAGGAGTATACTATGTAGCTACTCAAAATAGCTGGAAGATTCCCACAAGAAAATTAAATCAGGAAGAAACTTTCCCTCTCGCCTTATTAGCTACCCAGTGACGCATACAAATGTATAGGGCACATCCAAGAAAGTTTTCTCGTCAAGAAAGCATTTATTACCACAAAAGGGGAGCCACAGAGAATACTCATAATCTCGCTAATTATGCTGTTGTGGTAAGGGAATAAGCTGTAAAACGTGGCTGAGATTGAATTACATCGTTGAGTCAACACCCGCAAGGATACAAGCTTTCCCTATTACTTTAAACGACAGCTCCTTCTTTCCCCATCCTTTATCTAATGTTTGCAGTGTCAAGTGAAGAAAGAGGAGGGTGCATATAGAAAAAAGTCAAGTTTTGTACAAACCCAACCAACCAACATGTACATCCGAGAAATACCGTTGACTCAGAAAAGTGCATCAATAAAATAGAGCCCACTTGCCTCAAAATCTCTCAGAGAGGATGAGAGAACCGACCCTCGAAAACTCACGAGATTCTATTTTCATCTTCTCGGATCAAAGTGAATAAACTTGCTCTGCTCATTTGCTCTCGCTTGAATCAGATAATTCGGCATGAGTGCTTTGTCAAGTGATACTGTGTGAGGTAGCGTTTTCTTAACCCTGCTCAAGTTATTCCGCTGAAGTTGATAATATTCAGAGAGAGAGTGTACGTGCATCCCAAAAGCTATATGCTCTCAACCTTTTAATACTTTAAGAGTAAACGATCCTCACCACCACCGTTGGGGTGGAATGTTGTAACAATAATAATAGATATATCTGTCAGGCTCCCTGTTTCTCGTGCCTTTGTGTAATGTGTACAGATCTTGACTGTAATTGGTGGGTTGTGGTTGGTGGAACCGTCCCAGAATAATACGGATTTTCTTGGGTTGGGGAAAAAAGTTGAGCTGCGCTATAGCCCCAGTAAAAGGAGAGAAAACGGGAAGCTCTACTTCTCTCCCGAATCGGGTTAGATATGCATACACATACGCAGTCGGGAATGGAGTGAGGATACAGAGATTAGGGATTTTTTTTTCTCGGATTTTGAGTACTTCTAATGGAATACGAGTTTGTGGTGGTGTTTTTTACTGTAATATGTACTCGGAACGATTATTCTTGTCATCATTAATGTTACCTTTGAGCAAACATGATCGTGTCAGGAGTTTGAGTGGTTGAGGTGACTTATTTGACTAAAGTTCAAGTTGCCCCAGGATTGAAAAATAAATTTACATACGGGAAGTTTGGTTTTAAGTGAAGCTGTTTGGAAAAAAATGGAGACTTTCTCGCTGACACCGTACACACAGTCATCTATAATGACAATTAGTGATCTTATTAATCAACAGCAGATTTCTGGACCACATCCACCACCACCATTGCCGGATGTTAAACAAGGTATTCAATCTCCAGACGATTTTATAGAGCAGCAGCAGCAGAGACATTTTCGGGATTTTTCTTCTGTGGGAAGTTCTTCCTTCAGACAAGGGGCAAATGGAGGTGGTGTTGCGGTTCCACCTGCGTCTGTTATTCCTCCTCAAGCTAGTCATGGATCGAAAAATCAACAAAATTCTCCCGCATCGGCGGCAGCCATGTATGCAAATTTAAGTTCAATCATGGCTCACCATCCTCATTCAGCTTCACTAACGTTAATCGGAGGAAATGGTCAACAACCGCAGGGGCGATTTCATCCTTATGCGGGTGCGAATATGTCTTCAGCTGCGGCAAATGCAAAGCTGGCGATAAGTGCTCATCATCATTTAAGTCAACAGTTAAACTCGGCTACACTTTTGGTCGACCCGGATGGCCCAGCCAGACTTGAACATCGATTAGGGTTTAGTTTCCCTGCTCACTTGAGCAGGGCAGCTTTAGCCAAGTCAGAGATGCACTCGGACAGTGGAACTTTATCAGATTGTGAAGACTCCAAAGGTGAACTGGACGTGGGGAGGGAAAGATGTTCTTCAAATAGTGAAGGGAGTGACAGTGAAAGCTATATTACTCGTCATGACAGATTTCTGAGTAGTCCTGGGGGCAGAAAATCTGAGGCTGATGAAAATAATCGTCCATCAGAAAATGGAGGCTCGGCTGAAGCTAAAGCTACTGGAGGTGGGGATAAACCCCAGGAAAGAGGTCGTGCAACTGGAGGCAAAGGTGTTCCATCGTCGGCAATTTTGGCTGCTTTTGAAGCTCAAAATCCACCCCCACATATAAACGGAAGCTCAGACGGTGGAAGTCGTATGGGTGGTAGTGGATCACATCCCTTTCCCAGATTGCCCCCTTCTAGTGGATCATCTGCTCCGCTTCCACTTTCTCCTCTGATTTCTCCTTCATCTACATCTGGGAATGCGGCAGGGGAGAAAATTAGATCACCTTTGGGAATTACTTATTCATCGCAGCCTTCGCAGCAGAATAGTGTCAATTTCAGTAAATGAAATGAGTATTTCTAGTATTTAGAAGGAAACAAAATCCTTTGAAATTTCCAGTCTTGTTTGTAAATAAGTCATTAACAACAATAGCCAAAACTCAGTGTCTAGTCGATTTTTGTCAAGTATTATTTATTGGAAATTTTTTAAATAAAGTTTGAAATATACTTGTCGTCAGAGTTGATTGATTTCATTAGATACTAGATACATTAACTTTGTCTGATCTATAGTGATACACACTTTTGAACAGAATAGAATGATTTTGAACGGCGTTGAAAGCCCACTCTAAGGACATAATTTCATGATTCTGGATTTATGTGGTTGTGATTTCAATAATCCTACACCTTTCCCTTAAATTATACACGAGGAGGTAAATAAACTTATGAAACGTACGAAGAATACATGCAGACGAAATTTCGACTAGGAAGGCATATTTACGCTTACCAATCATTAATTATGAGTAAATTTACCCCTCATTTGAAAAGGCCAGTATAAACGTGGGTCTAAACTGTAAAAGACAAAGCTTAGCATGAAACAAATTTTCTTCACCTCAAAAATCGGTATTTTTTCACTTGGGTAAAAAAAATAGTTCATTTTTTTCCCTAAAATAGCTAAATAACCCATGCCGGAAGCTCTATCTAGCTATTTCATTTCCGTATTTTGAACCCCATCAATTTGTCACTCTATCATGTCATCAAACTTTAAATTAGATGGTGCACCTCGTATATCAAGCGATCTATCAACAACCATGTAATTTGATATGATACGTGATACGTGTCTATCCATCCCCTAAGGAAATTCACCGTCTCTCTTTTTTCCTCGTTCTACATCAACAGTGATCACAACAACTGAGAAAAAGTCAACTCGTCGATTTTGACTTGACAAAAAAATCCAACTTTTCCCTTAGCACATCCTTTCCACTTTTTTCTCTCTCGCACACTCTCTCCCAAAGGGAGTGTCAGTCTTGCGAGAGAAATCGATTAAATTTGTCCCTTCCCTGGGAACGACAAACGAGCACATTCCGCCCGACATGGGAAAACCTCGTTCACAAATAATAAATATCAACTTCAACAAGTCTTCCGGGCAACAAATCCACACTTGGTTGAGTCTCCTCTAATAAAATACCAATACCATTACTACAATTCTCTACCCATGTATCCTTAACCAAACGCATTTTCCTCGCGTAATCACGTCTCCTAGATTCCAGCTAAAGGATGACATGACATGAGTATATTTTATGGTTTGCATACGCCAAGCGAGAGACATAGATATATTTCAGATTTGATATACATCATCACAACTCCACTCCCGTGGTCTTTTGAACCTGGAGTGAAACTAAGTGTAGCAAATCGCCATTTATTTCCTCTACGCTTCCTTCCGTGTCGGATTCTCCTCCTTCCGTTTTGACTTTTGTGAATCACGCTATCCTCCTCCCTTCCAAAGCACAATCTCTACGAAATAAAGTCATTCGCGATGATTTGTGATTTTAAGCTGTAAACATGTCCTTTTAGGAGGGAATTGGTTTCATTGTAAAAATGAAATTTTCTCTGTTTCACTCTCTCTCTGTCTCTACTTGAATTTCTCATCCTCTCACAATTTTTAATAGCTTTGCTCTGACAGTGAGATAGGAGGAAGTGGTAAATGGGATGGAGTTTCTTGGTCATCATTTCAAAAATGAATTAAGATAAGATACGAGTCTTGAAGAAACATGTCATAAAACAAAAGTAGGGATGGATTCACATTAACATAATTATTTGGATTGGAGACAAGGGAGCCTTTCATAATTTCCCCGTCCCTTTTCCATTTGTAATAATTATTGTTATCGTTTTAAATGTGTGCAATGGTAAAGGAGAATAAATGACACATGATACGCAATACGCTTAGGAAAATGCGTATATTTTGCATCGTAAAAGCATTGAATTGTGGCGTGATGCTTGAGTGAGTTTTGGAATTGGGGAATGTGTGAACAAGTAAATTTATATATTCAAAAGAAAATCCTATTATGATTATTTGACTTACTAAACATCCCAATGCATCCGATGGGGCGAGAGAGAAGAGAGAAAAAAGAGAGAAATGAGATACAACGAAGGGAAGAGCTATTAGGGCAAAGTGAAACGATCTTCTACGCTCCGCTTTGTCAAAGGAAAAGCGTGAAAAGTAAACATGAAACGATTATTCATGCGCTAGGGTGGAAGTAATAGGATTGGATGGGGAAGGGTGAAAGTTAGAAGAGTAAAAATAATCAAGGATGGTGAAAAACGTTCTGGGTTCGAATGTTAGGAAACAATTTGAAAGTACAAAAATATACCGAGTAGACGAAACCATTCGTGTGAATAAATTTTGCAGGGATGTAAAATTCAAGCTTAAATAAAAAAAATATATATAATTAACAGATAACTACATTGAAATACATTAGTTGAGAATCGTATTCAATCTTAAAAATGGAAATATTGGCCTGTTTAAAGAATTGCGTATTAATTGTAAAATAAATTTAATGGAAGTTGTCAAACTCAAGCATCAAGACGTTTCTCTGTTAATGCTTATGCTTCTTCTTCTTCTTCTTACCCTTCTTTTTCTTCTTCTTTTTGGACTTTTTCTTTTTAGACTTTTTCTTCTTTCTGCTCCTGTCCGAACTTGAAACGTCGGTAATGTTGATAGTCATTGGCTGGTATTGACTATGTCGAGATTTCCTACTCGCAATTTTTTCCAACATTAACTTCATCTCATCATCCATCTCATATCTAGGATTTTTATCAGGTTCTGTTGATGGTAAAAGCTGTGATGATGTTCCTGGAACAGGTTCTGAAGAAAGATTCATATTGCGGTCGGTAAGAACTCCGCCTATAGACTTTCTCCTGTCAGTCATCCCGCTGGGATATTCAGAACTACTAACGTTAATTATAAAATTTGTAGTGTCACTTGTGGCCGGAGTTGGATTCATTGAGGATTCTGGAAACAAGTAATTTGACTTTCGTCCGATAGTTGGATTTGTTGAAGAGTCCGGATACTGAAAAGTTGACATTCGTCCTGTAGCATTAGTTCCTGTTGTGGAAAAGTCAGGTTGTCTTGTATTCACACTACTTCCGGGTTCTCCGGAGGTACTCTCTGCTGGCAATGGTAATTGAGAATCCTCCTCTTTGATTTTTTCCAACTCGTTCTTATCCACGATGAGTTTTGTGTCGGGGGTTAGTCCAAATAATAATTTGTATTCAGAATCATTTGTAAGTTTTCCTTCCTTTGCGTTTTGTATTGTTCTTTGGTATGCTTTTTCCCCTTTTATCGGCCTTGGAAATGTAATGTAACCTCTTCTAATTAACATACTCATCCAAATTATTATTGCAATTAGAAGCCCCACAACAAACGGTAAAATGGCTAGGTCCACATAGTAAACAAATATTTTTTGTCCCTTCATTATAAATCGAGCTGCGCCCCAGCCGTAAACAGCGTAGCTGACAAGGGTAAACACAAGCCAAAGAATGCAAACTATTCTATTTATCTTGAGCTGAAATAAAAATTAACTAATCAGTTGGAGCAAACGGAAATATTTTTAAATGAGAAATTGGCTTAAATATGTTGTAAATTACATTGCCTGCACAATAGTCAAACATTGATGCAACTAGACAATTAAACAAATCAACAAGATAAACAAGGGAAGCAATCTGACGAAAATGGTCCTTTTCATCAGCTCCAACTAATTTTTAAAATAGCAAAAGCATAAGCATTTTTCGCCTCCAAAGTAAGTAAAAAGTTGACAAAGAATTATCATACCTGGAGTGAAAAGTTTATCTAAATTGTAATCTGGGTGAAACATATCATTTAGACTTTTCTTGGGATCAATATACAGCAAAATATTTGTCACCGACCATGCACAGCAAACTATACCTAAAATCTGAAAAGTAAACACTATTGTGAAAAATGACCAAAACATGTGAAATGCTGTAATAAATGATATGTAGGATTTTTGCTTACTCCGATTCGTAAAGCAATTAAAAGTCCTAATAAAAAAGTTATCTTGCAACCCTTGCAACACTTAATTAGCCTTGGGGCAACAAAAGGATCTGTGACCGGGTCACCTTCAAGGTCTTGCGGGGGCTTTTGAACTGGGTTTGAGGGAAAAATAGCCATTTATCTTTTTTGAATGTGAGATCTGCATATTGTTCTCATTGACGGCATCTTAGGGTTCACATGCCCTTAAAGAAAGCCATCACTCCACATTACGTCTGGTGAAGGTGAAGTCATCTACTTTCTGCATGGCTTGATTCATACACACAAGACTGATTTGCTGAAATTTTTTCCTGTTCGCTTTGAACCAATGACCAACGTTGTTTGCAGAAGGCGTTGGATGATTGGATTCATGTTTTAATTTATAAAGTTTTGCACTAGCGACATAAAAACGATAATAGTTGCTTGGTTAATATTTTGCTCATGAATGCATAATTTATTGAACGGATGATTGAATTCATGTTTTAATTTATAAAGTTTTGCACTAGCGACATAAAAACGATAATAGTTGCTTGGTTAATATTTTGCTCATGAATGCATAATTTATTGTTAGTTAGATTTCGTGGATTTCAGAATGTGAGAACAACTCAACTCGAATTTACTGCTATGTAATGTAAGCTACGTTCTACTTCTCAGAGTAAGTATAATAGTGACTATAAAGTAAGGACTTGCAGTAGTAAAAATATCCACCCTCTTTCTTTATCGCAATAAAAATGAAAATGATGAATGGGAAGCGAGTTCTTGGAAAAGGGTGAATAATTATTCCATTTTAGCCTCCTTTCCCCAACCCCAATGATCATCATCATGTTAAACAAAATTTCATGAATTTTTTCTCAGTTTTGGTTTGTTTCCTACATTTCGGTTTTATTCCATTATTCAGATAATTGTGGGATATTCTAGGAAATATAGTATATGTGTTTTAAAAATTATACGTATGTAGAGTAGTACGAACTACTTTAACAACCATATAAACTGCATATTTTATTCCAAGGCGTGTTCACTCATGTGCGATACATTTACATGCATCCACCTGGTGATTTTAGACAAAGATATACCTACAGCAATTCAGTCGTCTTATCTGACCTGAGGCAATATTTGGATTTATTTTACCTGCAAAGAAACCACTCGACAAGTATAGAGGGCAGTTAGAAGTGCTTTTGATGTGTGTTATTCTCTCATTTACAATTCACCTTATATTTTAAGCAATGAAATTCAACGAAAATTGAAAATTGTACTTAGCCACTAGTTTTTCCATTTTCATATAACACGTATCTCACTCATGAGGTTAGTGTTAGTCTCTGTGTGTGTATTTAAAGGTTGAAGAAAATCTTTACAGTTTAAATCAAGTATAGACATTTGACAGACAGAAACATTAATTTTCATACCACTTCAATTCTACACAATTAAAATCCTTTCCATCCAGAAGTACGAGCTACTCCCATTTTTCATCCTTCTCAAAAGTGCCATCCTATTGTCTCCAAATTTAATTCATCATTTTTCTCTGACATCCCTCATCCTCTGAAGAGTTTGCATTTTAATGACAATCAAATCACGTAGCTAAGTTCATACTAAATGCTCCATTCTCCCAAACTAATCCTTCATGTATTTGAGATATCCTTGGAAAAAAGGATTATATTATTGATCACAGATACAGAGAAAGATGAGAAAAAAATGAAACAAGTCAAGTAGACACAAGCCGGTTGGCGGATTATCTTTCAAGGGAAATTGGATCTTCTCTGCCAATCCGCGAAGGATGATGTACAGAAAAGCAAATAGAAATTATCTTTCGATTTTACATTACATTTCATCTCCTCACATTTCACTCAAACAAACGGATCCGCTTCGTTCCTCATTTGAATAAGCTTCTTGCTCTTGGAGGATTTTTTTAATGGAATCAAGAGACACATCCTTCCAATCCAAATGTATCTTCATTTTTTTTTCTATTTGGAATATAATAATAAAAAAGCTCACTAGCAAGCTGCTCAACAATGACTGACAATGCCAAGCCATGCTGTCGTTGTTATGATGGAGCACATTTGCCCAGCGCAACTTGACTGCTTTTCTTTCTCAAATTCTTTCAAGACACACGGCTACAATAACGCTTCATTGTTGACTACAAGGGAACATGCAGAGGAAGAAGAAGAATAGGTTTATGATGAGAAATCCAAAACGCATTCTACATCGGATTGAATTGATGGCACAGCTGGGGATCGCCATCACGTCTTACAAAACTGTCACTTGTACTTCACCATCTGCCCTGCTGCAAAGAGAATAATATAATATCGAGAGATTTTTTAAAAGTACTCGTGAGTGTGTACCCTTAGACCTATTTGTGTACTCTTTTCTGGCTTCAAGGCTATTTTCATCAAGATGAAGAGAGAAAAAAGATGATCATGATTATGATCACTTTTAAAAAAGAAAATCCTCCTGAAAGACATTTTGGAGAGTGTAGTCAAGTCAAAATCATTGTTGAGCTGGGGTCAAAGGGCCATGAACACATTTTTGTTGAGTGATGTGATGTGTGCTGTATGCGTTTTACATTTTCATAACTTGAATAAAGGATCCTTTCTATCCTTTCCTCCTCCAAGTGTTATAAAAGCATTTATAGAATTTAGTAACACGAGGAACGAGAGGATTTGATGGAAATGGACAAACGAGCTATGGGTTTTGAAAAGAGCCCTTCCTCCTTCTTCTCTGGTATTTGAGTAAATGAGCTTTGAATTGCTGGGCAAGGGAAGCATATACGAGGAATGTGCGGTAATGTTAGTATTCGAGTTTTGCGTTTTGGGTGGCATAAAGATGAGCTTGTGTGCTGTGATATGTACTTTTCTAGGTAACATGGAAGATGACTAAGGACTCGTGAGTGAGGTTCCTTAAGTTATATTATATAATTTAAAAAACGAGGTTTCGTACTCGAGTACAGTCATAAAGTGTGTGTGTGGATGACACAACCCTCCCTTGCAACATTTCTATTCATTCGTCTTTCATACACCACCGTCAGCTATAACTATGATAATAAATAAGATTTGACGAATAAAATAGCCTCATTAGCTATTATGTTACTTTACCTCTTCTCTTGTCCTCCTTTTGCTGTGGTGTTCAGGCATTCAGGGATGTTGAGGGGGAGAAAAAAGGATTTTCTTCGAGAATGGAATTTTTTCTTTCTTTGTTGGGATAAATGGCGGGTTGCTATTATTGGTCTATTCTTGGTCTGTCGGATTGAACGAATTTTTGGGATATTACAGAGAATGATCAAGTAACACCTGAATGAGCTCCTCAAGGAGATTTTTTATAAAAAAGATTCTTTGTATTTTTTTGGTAATTTAGTTTCAAGTTTAAAATGGAATTATGGGATGGGTGTCACTTTTCAAGAAAGTTTCCAATATAAAAGATAATTCCATTTCCTGGGAATAGAAATTGTGTTTCGTTTCTGGTTGTAAAAAAATGAGGAGAATGCATGTGTTGCTGTTGATGGTTGATAACGAGAAAGCTGAAAATAGGCTTGGTTTAAATTGAGATTGAGATTTTACTGCTGCAATAGTCATTATCTTAAAGTCACACACGAGGGAAACTCTCCTCATTTAAATTCCCGGTTGTTGTTTAGTAATAATGATAATGACGATAGTTGAGGATTAAAATGTTCATTCGACTTTTATTACTTTGGGCTTGATGGAGACAAAGAAGATTATTTGGTGTAGTTGTAGTAAATTCAAGAGCGAGTTCATGTTTTGCTGGGATAAGATAAAATGAAGAAAGTATGTTATATTTTGTGATACGGTTTTTATTCATCATTCGATGAATAGGAAAATTCTTTGAATCCACATGATTCAGATTTTTTTGGAATATTGCATATCTTCAAAATGAGCAACTCAATCTATGTATGTATGGATTTATGGAAGCAGGCAAAAACGTAATTCTGACGTCAATTCAATTCAATCAATTCATTAAAATATTTTTATTCTTGAGTATTTTTAGGTAATCGGTTTTTCTTTCGAAAATACACCGTCCGTCTAGTTAAAATATACAATACAACATTAAATAAAGCGTCGTCAGCAGCGTAAAATATGGTTTTCTATATAAAATCTAAAAAAGGCACTCGACCCACTGTCTCATCGACTTTCTTAATCCTCCAAATATTTTACAACACTTTCATCAAAACCCTTTTCCTCACTTGAGATGTATACATATATTTTTGTGGACAAGACAATTGACACAGAAATGTCATTCCAACATCAAATAAACATAAAATAAGCCCACAACCCTTTTCCCACTCCTCACATGTCAGTCTATTTGGATATATATAGTAAATTACAATACAAAACAATAAAACAATACAAAAGTATTGAGCTATGGGCCTACTACATCCTTGTACGTATAAAAATGCATTATTGACTCACAGGCGGATTGAAAATAATCGTTAAAAAACAGGTATCAACACAATACAAAAACAGCCGTTTCTTTTTTTCTCTCTCTTGCTTTGTGTAACGAAGCAATAATGAAAAGGGGTAAAATAGCATCAAAATCTTTCCCATTTATAAAAACACAGAGAAAACACACACTCTCTCTCGACTTTTGAGTTTTAACACGTTCATCCTCGAAGGCGGCGACTTGCACGAGAGCAATATCTAATCAGACTACTGTCTCAAGTTCTTTATGGAATAAGTCTAATTGGTCTCGAAATTTTTTATGAGTTGCTCCTGTCAGCGGCTTCTCCTGCTCCTGTCGAGGTATCATATCATAAAATAATAAAGGGTGTTGTTTCCTCGAAGGTGGTGGCTTAAGAAATCTGGTAGCATCGGAAGAAGTAGCTGTGGTGGTAGCAAGTTGACTCGTATTATTATTCGATGTACATAACTCCTTTGCTGGAGGAGAGGCGCCACGACCGATGGGCCTTTGCCGCTTTTCAAGTTGTCGGAATCTTCTCTTCTTTGAAATTGTCTTATCACAGGATTTGTTCTTTAAGGAAATATGAGACATGGATGACAGACCCTTGTCATTTCTGGCTGAGTGCCGATGATGACTATTGTTATTTTTGTTTGCTACTGGTCTACAATTTGCAGACTTGGCATGGTCACTAATGTTATTGTCGGGGTGAGGGTGTTGGTGCGTGTTACTAATGTTATTAATGGGGAAGGTCCGAGGGTGACTGGCCATAAGCCAAGTTCGCACGTACTCCGAACTGGTAAACTCTTTAGGACAGTTTTCTCCGCTAGAGTTTCCTGTCTGAGGGATCATGGAGGATGCCGCCCAAATAAATTGACTTAGTTGTGTTGGCTGGTAGTGGTTATGGTGCCAGGTGTAAGTGGCAGAAGAGAAATGGGTGGAAAGAGACTGGCCATCGTCTTCAACGATATTGTTCGTTGTAAACTCTGTATCACTCGGGTAGTCTGTGGTATCCGACTCTTCGGCGGGTGGGGGCGGAAATGGGGAATCTGAGATTAGATGGGGTAACCCTTTATTTATAATTTCTTGTCTTGCAACCACTACCACCTTATTCCTGCTAATACCACTGGGATCATAATGATCAAGTTCATGATGAAGATGATCCTCTGTCAGGGTGACACAGTTGGTTAAAAGGGGATCATGATTTTGTAAACATTTGGCACAAAGAATTCTCAGCTTTTGACTGGGAACGTGAACACCGGCTGTTCTTCCTCTTTGAGAGGATGAACTCAGCTCGGATTCTACATGAGGGGTGGTAACAATGCAGCTAGTATTGTTACAATGTTTCCTATTCTGTATTTGTTTCGTTCCACTGCCACTTTGACGTGGGGTGTTTTCACCCTCGCATATTAAAATCCCATAAGAGTCGTCGATCAACTTTTCGTAAATGTTATTATTTCCACTTGTTCCTCCTGCCTCATCACTGTTCATCTCAATAATAGGACACTTTCCTCCTGAACTTTCTACTTTCGTGCACAAACACCTGCTCACAGTTTTCGAGTCCGAGAGTTGGTGATGTGGCGGAGGGCAGTTGACTATCACTCTTGATGCTTTTTTAATTTCCACAGGGGTTGAAGCTCGAATCTCACAAAGGCCGTCGAGGGATGTGAGACTGCCTCCATCGGATAAATAGGTTTTCCCCGTAATTTGGTTCCGTCTCGTCCCTCTACTCACTCTCTCAATTGGATCATCGTCGTAGCTGTACTGGTGGTGGTGATCATGATGATGCTGAAAGTGGGGATGGGGCTGCCGGACTAGTTGCCTTCTCATGTCCAGAGGAAACTGTTGAGAAGCTACTGGAGTCGCATTTGCACTTCTCGCCGTTCTCAACACTCCACTAGTAGGGGTCCGGGTTTGCTTCTGTTTGTGGCTTCGGCTTGTGCCTCGGCCGTCAAAGAAAACTATGGAGAAATCACAGGGTTCGTTTCTTGAGCGCTTTCTCTCAATCCCGTTATTGTTCTCTAAATCAATGTAGCTCTCTGGGCAATAAAATCTCGACTCGGGGAGGAGAGTATTGGTGTTGCGGCTGTTGGAAGAGCCACCACTGCCACTGCTGTCGTTGCAACATGTCTCGGGCAACCAACTTATCGGAGATTTTATGGAAATTGGCATGCATTTGTTTGAATTAGTTGGAGGCTGATGGGGTACTCGGGTGGAAGGAGATGATGACTTGCGAAGAGATGATATCGTGTTCTCAACTTGAACGCCTTCTCCGTCCCCTTTTACACTGTCTCGGTCCTGGGGAGATAAAAATATTTATTAAGTTGAGTGGATTGAGAAGCAAAATCAATTCTTTTTATGGGTGAATGTGAAAATGAAAAAAATGAATTTTTTAGGATTATTTTGACGGCGCTATTACTAATGTTAGCACAGCCTAAATCTATAGTATCTGCAGATGCGTATCTCAGCATTGTCGTATAGTAATATAGTGCACTTCAAATTTCAAGTATTTCATCGCCTCCAGGTTTTTAAGGATGTTGTATGATGATGATGAGAAAGGTAATTATTTACCTTCCTCCATCATTTTCCCCTCAACATTTGCATCAAACTACATGAGCCAGCAATAATATCCACGATTTCGGCAAGCCACTAGTGAGCCAACTGTGAAGTGGGTTTTTCTGTTCTCAAACAACCTTTACATTTGTTACACAGTAGCAGTCCGACCACGAGCTTAATGGTGTAATCATTGAAAAGTGATTCTTTGCTGCAAGGAGAAGAGCATCAATCTCAAAACTGAAAATGACTCTTGTGATAATGCCGTAATGATAGGGTGGCTACGAAATACACCGAAAGATTACTTCTCGTTCTGGCTGCGTACAGCGCACACGAATCATCATCAAAAAATCCCCCATTATTTCCATATATATCTTTTTTAAAGAAGCCCTATGCACAACTTCCTTGATTCATTTTCCCTTCATCCTTTAATTTAACTACAAGTGGGATGGATTTACATATAATCATCTTGCTTTCTAAACTGCTACTCATTCCAACTTTTTTTCATCGCCACCAGCACATCAGCTACCAAAGCATATCATAATCTTTCCATTCACGGTAATTTATATCACGTTAAAAACTCATAACTTTGAGAATCCCAGAAAAAAATCTTGAAATGAGCCCTATCCAACTTTTCAACAAATCCATTAAAAGTGTCGGATCCTTGAGGTCATTACCAAATATTTTGTGTATCTACAAAATATTTCTTTAAACTTGCTCTCCATCCATTTGTACCTAACAATAAGATAAGGAAGATTTTTTTTTGTCAAAGATTGATTTGAAGGGAGGGATTTTTGCGGTATTCCGTCAAAACTCTCAAAGCCAACAAATCACCTGTCCTTTCCTACCTTTTAGTAAAGTAAAGCTTTCATTTTTTCCCTTTTGTTCTTATAAATAAGCATGAATTTTTCATGACAGCTATACACACACTCAGACACAGCTCCTTAAGTAATCTGTAAAGGATTATGAATGAATGTGTATATTTCCCCAAGGACAAAAAAAATCTCTGGAAGAGATCAACTCTCTAAAAATGCTCTCGATCTCGTTGACTTTTACCTCTGTAACTAATCCTCCTTTCCAGTTTATCAAGGGAAGCTGTATGAGCTTCTTTTAAGAGTGTTGCTAAATCTCATACATTTTCTTGTAAAGCATGAAGAGACCATTTGGAAAGATCTCATTTGTCCATGTAAGACGTAAAGAGCTAAGCTACTTTGATGGATTTCGTCCTGACAGGGAAATTCGTTTCAAACCGTGGGACTCGTATACAGGAAATTCTTTCTGGTACTTACGATGACAGATTCAATTTTTCAGCTTCTCTCTCACCAGCAAAGAATAAGCTATTGTTTTCTTCCTAGCGAAGCTATTTATTCTATTATTTCATTTATTTAGCTTTTCTTTCTTCTTCCCTTCCTCATTTTGTATTTGTAAAAGAGAATTCGTTTTTTTTACCTGACTCATACTCCGAGGCTGATTGTGTTTCTTTGAGAGACTAGCACAGCTTTTGTTACTTATTCGTCTGGTCAATGCTTCCTTAATGTTTGAATAATTATTAGTCACGGGGAGAGAAGGGGTTGTGGCTGTCTTCGCACAAGCCATAACAATCTCGCATCTTTTCAACTTTTCAGAGATTTCCTCCTTGTCACTACTCTCTCCACTTACACCGGTATGGTCACTTGTGACGCCAAAGCCAAGATCAGGAAACATTATTGAATTTCTCCCCATCTTTCTACCACTCCGACAACTGTCATCAGCTAACTTGATGCAATTGCTGTGATTCATTTGGCAATTCATTAATTTCCCTAAAGTTTTCTGTTCCTCGTAGTCGTTATATTTGACAATGACATTAGACGTCTCATCACTCGACGGGATTTTGTCATTGCGAAAATTATCTTGCTCACGACGATGATGACCTTTTCTTTTGATGTTCAAAGGATGCGACAAAGAGGAGCAGCAGAGTGATAAACATTCACCTGTCTCCTTTTTATTAACACTTTTTTCTCTTTTGGTGTCATCATCATTTTCACTAGTGCCAACACAATCTGCAGCTTTTGCGTCTTCCCCTTGATGCAAATCACCAACTCGTTCTTCTTCCATTCTACGTAATGTCCTTTGTCTTTGGCAATGGTATGCGGCAACGAGTAACCACCCGACAATGAAACAAGCTCCACTGGCCATTGTTAAAACCATGTTTTGCTGATTATACCCGTGAAATATGGTTATGGACACGTTCTCCACTGCAGAAAGAAGAAGCGGAAGAGCGGTCGCCCATAAATTAAGCCTATTAGCTAATCCACAAGAGGTTCGAGAGGAGCTCAAATCCCAAAACAAAATATAAGTCAAAGCTAACACACACATAATCACTTGCTTCGTATTTCCGGGATGAGCATTCTTCTTAACATTTTTTGACAATGCCTTTGCATTTTTAGGTAGATTCGTCAGCCCGCCGTCTTGAGCCAATCTAGAGGGAAGATTGTCTATGAGGAGAACAGGCACAAGACCATTTTCCTCGTCACCTTTTACAACCCCACTGTCGTTGTTACTACCACTATCACAGTTTTCCAGGACTCCACTCCTGGATTCCCGTCGAGCACACCTCATCACCCATAAAAATATCCAGGCAGAGGAGACACTCAAGTGTAAAAGAGTGATAAAACCTGTCCAGTAATTCATCTCGTGGACAAGCATCCCTAATGAGATGACACGAGATATGAGCAGAAAAGCTCGGCCTGGCTCGCCATTCTGCGAATAATGGCTCATCATCTGTTTTATAGCTGAGGATAGCTTCATCCTTCTTGAGATTTCTTTAGCAAGATTATCTTGGTGGTGAGTGGAGGCAGTTCCAGAGTCGTTAAAAGAATCATTCCCACAATTTTCACGTTTACTGTGGAGGCTCAACTTGCGATCGGATTCTCCTAAAGAGGGTGGCATCCCTCTTTGCAAATTGTGGGATATAGGGACACTCAAAGAAAGGACGAGGAGGGACATCACTGCGCTCAGCATCTCGACGACCACCAACCATGATGACAATGCATGATAACTCTATCAAAACAAGACAACATGCCATTTGAACTGGTCATAGTGAACCATGATAATAAATCACGTCAAAGTATTGAACAAACAGTGTCTGGCTAAATGCGTGAAGTTGAAGAGAAAAAAATAACAACAACGCACAAGAATCAAAATGGAATATTTTTAAAGCGCTGTGTGTGTTCACAAAAAAAAGTGAGCATTGTCTACAAGCTACATGCTTGGAAGATTTGAATAGCATTCAACTTACGTCAGCTGGATTCTGAAAAATATTCCCTGGTATTTGTTGTGTCATCAAAACCCATGCCAAATGAATGGTGACAAGGGGCAAGGATTGGATATAAGTTTGGATCGTTTTCAACTTTAGAAATTCTTCAAGATCTGCTCTCTCATATGCAAAGGCAAGCTTCAGGTAGCGCCAAAACAGTCCTAAAATTATATATTCGAAAAGAAAAAAAATACGATATTCATAAGCTATTTACTTTCAACTTTGTTGCAAGACATGGACAAAGAAAGGCTCATAAATTATCAATTATAATAAAAAGCTAAAAGGTACAATTTCAAAGAAGTTTTTCTCTCTCTTCATATTGTATTCTCATATTGCCCGTGGCAAGCTTCTCGCTATCGCTTCAGCTCTTGTACGCAGCAGACATTCTTTTAAACAAATACGATAAATAAAAAAGGGGGAATATGATCATGCAAGGGTTAGAATGGATTTCTTAATTTGCATCCATAACGTAACATACTCCACCAAGGCATTATGCCAGAGCTAAAGTTATGCAAACGGCTGTAGGCTTTTTATTTCCACTCGCTCACCACACCACTCCTCCATTTAGCTTTATCAAATCTCTACGGTATATATTTTATCTAGGTTTTTTATGTGCAGTAGTCAGTCGTGTCATGTTACATATTATGACGGAACGAAAGCATAGAAAAAAAATCCTTTGAAATGTTGTCGAAAAAAGAAGGAAGCATCGTATTAAATGTAATTTGTTATTCATTTTCGTTCGGACTCGAGGTGGTTGTGTGCTTAGCATTAGTTTTATATGTTTTATATGCATTTTTTGTGTATGCTGGGGAAACAGTTTTAAATGATTGATTACCAAAGAGAAAGGAGTGCATCACGTAGCACAATAACCGGCCACAGAGTCTACCAGAAAAGTCCATTCCTCGAAAGACCCACATTATGCTTATCAATGTGACAAGGAAGGATGACAGGAGTGAGCTTATAACCAACAACCAAGACCAGGATGATGCCGTCCAAGTAATCCCACTAGTGGCATTGTTTTCAATAAAGTCAACTTCTAGTGACCGATAGGATTGAAGGATGAGTAAAATCTGTAAGACAAAAAAAATGTTTTTTTTTCTAAATAAATATTATTATCCACTCACAAAATGACATTGTTATTTACTAATCCTCATATGCATAATATATTGTTTAGAATGTTGCGTAAAAGCAATAAAGTAAAAAAGGGAGTGAAAAAGATGGTGCCGCTGTATAGCCAACATTTATAAAGTTATTGTAAAGTGTGTGTACATAGGTATTTGTGAGCAATCAAAGCTTCAAAAGTCCTTCAGTCATCCATCCTCTCCTGTTTACGCAAAAACAAGAACCAGATTTGCAACTAAAAACAACAACTCGTTATTATCCTCTCTACCTCTAACAAGATTCACGGCTTTTTTGTGCAGCATTTCATTGTTTTACACACTTGAAACTTACACACACACACGCAGGTGTGCTTTTTTATTTCTTCAGGTAATATGCAAACACTGTCTTTTACGGATGACTTGATTTTTATAAGGATTGTCACTTTCAGGAGAAAACGTTAGTTCCCTCTTGTATGACTGACCATCACCGTCACTTTTTTTCCTACTGAGGATTACTTTACTAAATAGGTATATACGCACGACAAGCCTTGCATATTTTATAAAGTGATTTTAACCATCATTATCATG
Organism: Sinodicranocentrus sp. ZH6; assembly: GCA_027743935.1. Classification (NCBI taxonomy): domain Eukaryota; kingdom Metazoa; phylum Arthropoda; class Collembola; order Entomobryomorpha; family Entomobryidae; genus Sinodicranocentrus; species Sinodicranocentrus sp. ZH6. The sequence continues at coordinate 23,139 of JAHZNA010002616.1, forward strand.
ATATGAGCATTATGAGATTTTTTCTGGTTGGAGGACGCCGCACAAAGTAAAAACATATACTCGTGAACCTCTTGACATCTGGCAAAATAGCCTGTCCTTCTGACATAAGTCACTTGACTTGATTCGGGGGAGAAAAAATTGGTTAGTTGTTGTGCAAGAATGGGGCAACCTTCAGAGTGTACTTTTGAAGAGATTGGTGGCGGTGATAGGGGATGGAGGATGAATGACAGATTGTGGATTTTTTATAGTTTTTTTACGTTGCCCTGTCTGCTTATAATACTTAGCTATTCCGTGCAAGTGTCGTTGATGATAATGACGGTGAGTGCGCACGACGACGACACTTGAGCTAGCAGGATATTCCACACGATCAACGATATTTTTTTGAGTTGAGAAATGAGTCGTGTGTTTTTACAAGAAAAATTGAGAAAATTAGCATCAATCGTAAATAAATGGATACCGTATGCCGACTTGCGTGAGTACGTCTATTAATTTTGGCTGATACATCTCATTATTTTTTGGGAGAAAACTGGTAATTTTTTGAGAAATTAAAATAAATATTTACTTTTGCCATCTAGTATTTCCTTCATTATTTAACGTTCACACTGATCTACAAAATTAGTGGGTAGTCAAAAAAATAATAGAATTAACATAAACGTCCTACCTGAACAGTAACTTCAATCAAGTATGTCACCACGAGAGTGGACGCGATGAGAAGATTTTTTGAGTAAAACTCATCCTGGGTCGGTGGCACTGGTTGACTTATGGTAAAAAGCTCTTTTGACGGTAGATCTTGCCGTCCTTGTTGGAGAGTCATCGACGTGGAAGATGGCATTGGGATGATGTACATAGGATTTCTCTTATCTGCCCCTCCGTCAAGTGGTACCGCTCCTCCACTCCGCTCTTTTGCATAGTGGCTTTTTCTCCTACTGCTAATTTCATACGGATCATTGACTGATGTTGCCTCTTGATCCGGATCCATTGTGGTTGTTTACTGGTCACCTTTTCTTTCTGCCGAGCCCAAACCTCATAGCTTTTGTATGGAATGGAGTCTCAAAAGTAGAGATATGATATCAAGTCATGTACACAGGCACACACACCAAATGGAGTAATCTGGTAGAAGGGAAGATACAAAAAAGAATTCTCATTAAAATTCCAGAACTCTTTTCACGCTCCCATGTAATATGCATGGGAATGGGTCATAAACGAAGAGCCATTTGACATACATGTATACATTGTAAGCTATATTCTCGCGATATTTTCTATAGTAAAGTCATTTGCACCTCATATCATGGCACTTTCAATTTGAGAACGTTTTAGTAATAATCATGTTTCTCTTGAGAATTTAGAAAAGCCGTATCCCATAAAAATTTGGATGTGCTCACGCATTGTAAAATTGTGCAGTATAAAACTTCTAATGGGAGAAATTAAGTGACAGATTTATCCAACCGTGTTGCAACCGCAATGTGACAGGAAGTGAGAGCTTGAATGAAAAAAAAGAAACTCATTTCAACTGACAGTTCAGTATAAAACTTCTAATGGGAGAAATTAAGTGACAGATTTATCCAACCGTGTTGCAACCGCAATGTGACAGGAAGTGAGAGCTTGAATGAAAAAAAGAAACTCATTTCAACTGACACTGATTTCAATGCAAAACGACAGGAGCAACATGAATTGATGTGATGGCAATCTTTTTTATAAAAAAAATACTGGATTGTCAACTGTACTCTCGAATTGCAGAAAAATCCATCTTCCTCCTCATAAAGATGCAATCTGAAGAGGATTATTTTTTATTTATTCAAATGAGCATAAAATATATCTAGCTAGTGCATGCAAACCATCATTGTTCCAATTACTGCTGAGATACAGCTAACCAAATAGCGAATTAAAGTACCATCGAAGGAATATATGTGACAGAAAAGACTGCAACTTCTCATTGAATGAATGAGTAATTGAACAAGAGCAAAAACAAGATCTTGCTTGTGTGAAGATCTTCAAAACAAGCACTACGCCACCAAATCTGTGATAGTAAAGTTGTAGTAAAAAGCCGGTCTAGAAAACGGACAGAGCGAATGGTATACACATAATTTCTTCATAAGGATATTTTTTCCCTATCGTGTTTCCCTCTCACAACTTTCAAAGCCTACACTATTTCTTCCCCACGGAGATTTCAATAAATGATTTGAGTTTTGACACTGAATCCTCGTATTTAGTTGTGTTTTATTGCCAGCAGCCTCCGCATGAAGTAAAAAAGTGTATTCCAACTTGAGTGAATATTCTCTCTGCAATAACTGTCATCTTTCACTTTGCATACAGATCCTATCCCATATCTTCTAGTTCTAGCACAGTATGAGACTGTGTGCCCCCAGTAGAGGAGATAGATAAAATATTCCTAGAGAATAGTTTTTTATTTAAAATTCTCACTCGCCTTCTAGAAATTAACAGGCTGACAAAAGAATGACAGTTCACATTTTGAATTTGAATTAGCCTTTAGAATATTTATATTTTATGATTTTTTTCCCACGTCAGAGTATGTACCTAAAGCGAACCATTTATGGAGGATTATAATGTCACACGGTGTAATGAATAATGAAGAAAGTGTATACCTATCTATATAT
>JAHZNA010002617.1:0-16986 GCA_027743935.1 Sinodicranocentrus sp. ZH6
TCATTTGATAGAGATTTTTAAAGCGTTTTTTGTATTGTTTTCTAATTAGGCATTATACACAGGGTGACCACGGCTGGTGGCGATTGACTGTGATGTGAACGACAGGTAACTAAAAGCCGGCTTCGGTTCGGACATTAATGTGAAAGTGACTAAAATCAAGTCTCTCACTTTTTTGATTCAATTTTCACATTTCATTCATTCAAGTCATAATAGTTCATTCAAGATGTTTAATTACTTTTAGATATGAAGAATAAACTTACGTGTTAAAATTGTCTTTCCGGATATTATATAGTTGCATTAACGTCTTCCCCACTTTTTATTAAACTTTGCGAAGAACTATTCTTAAATCACGAAAGCACCACAGTAAGACCATGTTTAAATTTATCAGCGCCGTAATCATCTTTCACCCATCATGACGCACTGAAAATCCATATAATGGAACCATTTATGATTTTATGACACAAATAATATAATGTAATAAGACAAGAAATTCTTTAATCCATAGTTAGGATAAAATAGCTAATTTTTTTAAATTGTAAACCTCTCCACTTTTTTCACACTTTGTCAAAATGAAAGAGAAATCATAACAAAAATGATGCGCAAACACTGCAGGAAAAAAATAGAAATTTGAGTATCACAACTAGTGAATATCTCAACCTTCTTGCAGCCTGTCAACCACCGACTGCTGCTGGAGGATGACTGAAAGTTGAAGGACGTTGTTACATACGTAATATACAATGTAATAACATCGTGACAATTATAATACACCTCATTTGCAACAATAATCTACAAAACTGAAATGCAAAAAGGGGAAAAATCAGTGTAAACAATCTATAAATCTCCTCAAGCACACTCACACATGCACACAAAGTTGACGGAGGAGCAACAAAGAGGAAGAACTTCCGCTCTCACTTGCTGTTTGTTTATATGTGCATATTGTTGTCGTATGTGGACTTGTGACTGCTACAGGCAAAAGTCTCCACAAGTGCGTTATACACTATTCTTTCCCTACTACAAAAGTTTACTACTGCCCTTTTGACTTGTTAAAAAATTATTGATGATGATAATCATACGATACCCTTTTTACAATTTACTGTACAGTTCTACCTATACTGTATCATATTCTTTCGATACAGATACCCCTGCTTGGGGTTCAAGTGCAAAGTGCAATATGACATTAGATGAATGCGTGGTAGATTGCCTACACACAAAATAACCTACAACCTACACACTATCATCTAACATTATCTGTATGTCTTTTATCTGTTATTATTATTACTACAAAAAATATAATATTGCTATTATAAGTAAAGTAATGCAGAACTCTGCCTTAGTGCGATATGGAGACCAACGAACTTGACCTTTCGCTTGTAACTTGCAACTTGTTCGTGTATAAACAAAAGCACACTAGTTTTAGCCTATAACCCTTTACCTATTCCTTCTCCTTTTTGTGCTGCTGAAGGCAGGCTAACTGACTGACAGAGTGAGCTATTAAGTGAAAACGAAAACCACTTCTACTACATCATTATAGTACTATAAGGCATGAGGAATGCGAAAGAGTGAGTATGAGTTGTTTGTACATAGTCACTTCTACAAGTCCTTCCTTCCTTCCTTTTTCTTAAGCTGTGGGGTGTAAGGGAGGTCCTAGTACGAATCTTGTGCACTTTGTACTTTTGTTATGAATGACGCTATATATTGCAACATATAACACACAACTTTACATTACAATGACCCTTGAAATGCTTTTTCGCCATGATGCACTCCACTCGTGCTGTATGGGATAGCCATTTTCAAGTTTGAATTGTTTTAACTTTTTTTCCTCATAAAATGATACTACAATGATTACACTATTGAGTGTTACATTACAACAAGAAGCGAGAAAAAATTATAATCATTTGTACCCAGCTAATTCCCTAATATCTCCAAGTATGAATGCTGAAGTGGTTGCTGTAAAATCTAAACTATTGAGAATTTAATTTTGTCTAGTGCAGTATATCTAATAGTTCACTGTCTTGTCAGCAAAACTTGAGAAAGGATTTTTTCTTGATCATGATGATGATGAAGAGTTAAGCAACACGATTTTGTGTTCTGTCAGCAGTTAACTTTGGATTAATAGTAAAATCAACTATAAAGGAACAAACTACTGGCTCTTCACTCACTTGACTGCTTGCAGCTAAAGTCAGTCATGCGTTTTCCTTGGTTCACTCACTCACGCAGGTGAACTCGAGATTTTTTGTTCACATAAAAATGTATTCAAGTTTCAAGTTGATGGTTATGTATCAAAATCCCTAAAAGTCAAACAATTTGCTTCCCTTACCGTACACATATATATGCTCAATTGGTGTAGTGGTAGTCTGTCTGCTTTCATAAAAGTCACTGTCAATGGAAATTTGTGCCCTTAGTAATTGCAGCTTTGTAGAAAAACGTACTTTTCAGTGAAAAAAAATCTTAAAAATACGAAACCACAAAAAAAGATGAACGTAAATAGTCAGTGCGTGGTGGCGAATTGAAGTATATATTGCTATATGGCACACGACGACATCCCAACGGTACCACACTAAGGCGAAAGGATTCACTTTTGCTTTTGACTGTGTGAGTGAGTTTTCTTGCTCATGTTCATTATTTTCTTAGTTAGTTCTATTATCATTGCAGTCATCAACATGAGCATCATGATCATGAGTATGATTAATGAAGACTACTACGAGAAAACATTGTGTTTTGCATACACATTGTAATTTGCAAGTTTGTTTTTTCCTTCTAATTTGCTTCGTGTAAAAATGCAAACAATAAGCATTTGAATATTCCTACGACGGTATTTGTCTGGCTTTAAAATATTTGCATTTAGTCATCATCTCCATTGATTGCAGTTACATATGACTACCTTTCCCAAAGAAAAGTGTTTCTGAGAATGTCAGTGTGGACACTTCTATTTTTAGTAGGCAAAGATATCATCTAGTCGTTGTTTTAACTTGCTGTGATGATGACACGATGACATGAGATTTTGTGCTTTGAATGGAAAGGGGATTTGAACGCATTAGAAAATTACAGCGGTACGTTGATGTGACCAGAAATTTTCGTGAGGTGAGCACTCAAGATAAAGGTTTGATGGTAAAGTGGAGATTTTTCCTTTTCCTTCCTGTCATTATTATGTCGGCAAGGATGAATGCTTAAGTAACAGCTTTCATCCGAAAATGGCCTTCTTGTCACGTCGAGAGAGTCAAGATTGTGTAAAAAGCTCTCTGAGATATGGACTGCGTGAGAGATGTCATTTTCCTTTAAAGTCGTCTCGTGGATCAGTAGGGTTTATCTATGTCTGCGGTATGTATATAGAAGTAGGTAACTCTTTAATGCTTTACGTAGTGAATTTGTTTATTGGTGGTTTCATACACCGACTAATGTCATAATAACCATTCACGAACGTTTGACTAAAAAACTTGAGCATATAATCCTCCTGTATACATGGTCACATGAGAAGTTGAGACTAAAAAGGAAAGGATTTTGTGTAACAGGAAATAATGGAAGAAGAAAAGCTCCAACGGCAAAATATGAAGGTTAAAAGCGTTTCTAAAATCTAAAGTTCATTTCAAATCATATCTTATGTTTTTTAAACTTCTTTCAAAACTCATTCGGTACTCGTCTAAGAATAAACTTCTCACACGATTTTTTTCTGTAATGAGAAAGAAAAAAGTAAAAGTGGTGTCGTTGGTTGTTAGAAAATAAANGTTTTTTAAACTTCTTTCAAAACTCATTCGGTACTCGTCTAAGAATAAACTTCTCACACGATTTTTTTCTGTAATGAGAAAGAAAAAAGTAAAAGTGGTGTCGTTGGTTGTTAGAAAATATAGGTATTAAAACACAATACCTTCATCATGATGGGATGGGATTCGAAAGGAAGAAGTGAGAAAAATTTGTTGAATGTGTAAATTAAAAACTGTATGAATTCATTTTTTTAGAATAATATAAGTCTTCATTGCTGGCACACCGTCGGTTGTCATCATGAGAAATAAAAAGTGACATTTCCTCTACGAGTAACGAGTTGTATTGTAACTCAGCAGAAATGAGTTTAGTCATCACATCATACAACTTAACCAGAATCCTTTCGACGCGAGCTACATGGTTGGAATTTTTTATTTTTTTCGACCTACTATGATGCCGACCTCTGGGATAATTTTATGCTGTAATGTAATAAACGACTCAGAGTTACAATTAAACATCCACCATAACTATCAATGTACACGTTGTTTTGCATAGTAAAACTAGCTATACATTGAAAAAATTTCTATTTTATTGTGTAGCGTGCAGTGAAGGAAATGGGCGGACAACAAATTTTGCCCATGTGTGAGTTCAGGAATGCTTGAGTTGATCAAATCTCATTGTCGTGACCCGACTCAACATTAAATTGTCACTGTTTCTGTGATGTAATAATGTACATCTCTGTCTTAGGTATATCCCTTCTCAGCATACCTTTGAATGTACGACGAGTCAACCCCGCTATCAAAAAATACAAATATTCAGCATTATAAATTCTGGTATGTCTTAGCAAGCTGTTTAAACTGAATTAATATATCATCTACATCGTTGCACCACTTGCACCTCTCTAGGTCTTTGGGTTTATTATTACGCACCCTTGGTCCTGTTACTAAACCTAGTTGTAATTTTGTAATCATGATCATTTCATTTTTATACACAAATCTTGATTTCAGTGTCTAGGTCTGTTAAAGAAAAACAGATTTTTATGCATTTCTTTTCTTTTTGTTGTAGTAGTTGTGTAACATTATGTGTGTGGGGTTTACTTACACACACCACACACTTAATTCAGCGTTGTTTGAATTTGCCGACTACGTATTAAATAAGGGATCAAATCAAGTCAGCATTTGCATGCAGTTGTAATTATTAGGTTTGTTTCCTACATATCCTGGCATTCATTATATCACATATCTCATAATATTCTCCTTGTCACTGTGTATATTATACCATTTACAGATGTATTACTTACTTTCATTACGCACATTTTACTTTGTGCATCAACTTTCAACCTCGTGCTTACCAAAGTTTAAGGTGGGACTTATCTGTAGAAAAGATACTGAGCAATTCACATATGCACTTGATGATTATATAGTTTTATCAATCTAGAGAATGACTAGTTCATGCAAGGTTTGCTCAGGTATGCGAACAAATTAATTATGGAGAGCTTGCCAAAATAAAGGAAGCTGAAAAATTATAAAACAGATTTGAATAAGTATTTACTGTAACTTTAACTTTAATAATTATTATTAATTTTCATTAATAAGGGCATTATGATTTCAATGCTAGTCGAGCCAGTTGAGTGCAATAGCATACTTTTTAAAAGACGCTACATGTAATATTATATAAGATTTCCAATGCAGACAGTATTCACTGCACTATGTAATTACAAATTTAGCATGATGTTTGGCATTGGCAATGAATAGCGTTTGACTCGGAGAAACAGTAAAAAAGTACGTAACCCTTCAATTTATATTGATGATTGCTTGAATTCAGTATTAAAGTACATACAACAGACACAAAAATTCCAGAAAATCAAATTGAAAAATTGGAGAGAATGCCTTATGCATTTTAAATTGTAAGCATTATAAATTGAAGTTATTGTGAATATAAAAATATAATCAAACATATAGTATGGTAGTAAAGTTTACGCACTCATAAGTACTAGCTCATTGTACAAAAATTGCAAATAGCAGCTACGCAAAGCAAATATGATAGCAAATAAATTTGGCTATTCTATTCTATGCCAAATTAAAATCACAATGGAATTAGGAATCGACGATGGAGACGTTTTACCGAAAAAATTCATTCGCAGTTTAATTGGAAAAAAATAAGCTCACTTCACGAAACAAATAAACACTGCTGTCCTCTAAAAAACGTCACTTAACTTCATTTAGTTTAAAAAAAACAGGGAAAAAAATTTCTCGGTACACGAATTGAGTTGGTTATGTATTCGTTTTTCAATACATGCATACTTCTCTGTAAGTTTGATTCGTAGTTTCGCTCTTACACATGGTCTGAGATTTGAGCTGAAGCTGAAAGAAACAAAATATCGATACTAACATAACTAGTATATATCACTAACACTATAATAAAGTTGAATTGAATTGAATTCCTACGTAATTTTTGCAAACCACACAAATCTGAATTTAATTAACATTAAAAATACAGTCAGGTTTTATGACAAAATAGTATTATTTGAGCCGACATGGTAATACTTGAAATAACATGACTGTGTTCTGAGGGGTAAAGAAAAATGGTGTATATTTTGAATCTATTTTCAAAAAATTATCTTAACACAGGAGAACTGAACTTAATGGCGAGATAGGGCAAACTATCGTATTAATTAAAAACGTTTGTTTCACGATGGAATGACTTTAAGGCAGGAGAAAGTTCTTAAATAGATTTCAATAATGAGTCATTTGAAGTATATCGGTATTTTATTCATCCTATCTTTTGCTAATATGCACAAATCATTTTGCTTTGGGTAAGTGGTTTTCGATTGTCATTATCTATCAAGTTGGTCAAAAGTTTTGGATATAGATATAAGTCTATATACCCTTCCCAACTCTCGTTTTGAAAAGGTTTTTTCAAGGAAAACTATTAAACTAATGGGCTAGTTCAGTTTAGATTTTCTGGATATGATTACATGTAAACTAAAGTTTTAAAAATTAATAAGATATCTTTAATGGTTTTAATGAATAATTACGACAATGAATGATACATTGATTGGTTTTAAAGAATAAAATGAAATAAATTATCGCTGAACACACTCCATAAAACCGCTTTAAATTCTAAATACTCGTGTGCTTTTTAACCGCATTGGGTCGATTTAGTTTGCACTCTTGCGAGAAGCAAATGTCAGTTGGAATGTATGCTAAATTGAATAATAAACTCTGAACACTTTACAATATAAGTTATTTTACTTTTTAGCTGCTTTGGAATTTGGAAATGCTGCTTTTGAAATCTTATCCCGATAAATAACATTTTTCTCTGAATTCTTGGGAATGATATAACATGTGAATGCAGTTGCACTTGAGTTTTATAAATGTGTTACAATTAAGAAATCACTAGTTTAAACTAAAATTCTAGAATTGTTGTTCTGAGGTTGCACCCATGCCCAGGTAGTTTCTTTTTTTAAATTGAACTTTTGAAGCTGCAAAACACAGTGCATTAAAAGTATGCGAATTGCGAGCACAATTGACCTGTAATATATAGCCCGTTATGATAGTTGATATCATGTCATAATTTCAGATGGTTGTTATTTTTTCAACGTAGTTTATTTTTCCAACGTAGTTAAAATAATATTCACAAACTGTTTTAAATTCAATTTTCTGAATTCTAAAAAATGCATGTTTTTTTTGCATATTGGTGGCAAGAGTCATTATGAGGAATGTATCATTTGGCAAAAGGCAAAATATCGTTTGAAAACTGTTTTATTACATGACTTACAAGCACTGGAGCACAATTGCGTTGTTTTAAGGTATAAACTTACAATATTACTAAATTTAATTGCACAACTTTTTGTAGCTTGTGCATTGAGTTCTATTATATTTTCACAACATGACTTATACTATTCATACAAAATGTACATAGAAAAATACAATCTTTTTACAGCATTACAAACAAACACTTGATAGTAAGCAATACATATAACATATCATGGAAATAGTAGATCACAAATTATTAATACGATTACAACAAGTTTATGTTACACTAATAGTAAAGTATATAAACTCAGAGAAAACCTTCCTGCGACAGTTCAAAGGTGTACACCACGGGTAAAATAACACCGACAAGTAACAAGGGAAAGACGTATAGTACATCATAAGATAGTATAAACACAAACCTTGATTGTTTGGAATTCAATAAGATTCTGTCCCCTGTATTATCATTCCCAAATTATCTACATCTCTTATAAAATTAAATGCGCCCAACCTCAGCTAAAATCCAACTCACCAAGGAAAACCGAAGAAATAAAATAAAACCTCAGCGAAGGACTACCGAAAAAGGTTATGGTGGCAAAAGTATTTTGTCATGAAGGAACGAATGGCACTATCACACTCATGCTTTATCAATACTATAAAATTATTTTATCTTATAGCTAACCACGCATATCGTTGGTGTGGTCATAATAAAAATATTTACATTTCACAATTCGGTTAACTAAACCATTCACGCTTCATACATTTTCTCTCCCGTCTGAATTCTTATCCACCGTTTTAACAGCCACTTGTATCCATGTATGTAGCAAAACAAATAATCATAAATAGGCACATTATTGAAGTTCAGAGATTCATGATGGTCATTTACGTGACCATAATCATTGGAAGAAGGAAGGACTCAAAAAAACCCCAAACAATCATTTGTTGACATTGCAGCGAGAGACATTTCTCTTTTTGCATGCAAAGTCTGTGTGCTGTATAGAATTATTGCGGTCAGAAATCATCATTACATTTTAATATATTGCAAAATACTTAATGACTCTGCGTTGGCACTTGGCACGTCGTCTATTTTGTTGCGTCATAAAAGATATGTTATATCATATTCGATCAAAATTGTCAGCGTTTTTGTTGCGTTTAACCTGGATTCATGGACATACCGTAAAACCAAAATCTATAAATAAATCCCACAAACTGAAGTAACAAAACGTGTACGTGTACTTATAGTAGTATACAGTCACTAGAAAATATTTTGACAGAAAAATGTCAATCAGATACACGACAGTTCCCACACAAGAATATTTATCACCATAATATAATTGCTCGTTTCTTCTTTTTTAAAATGCATTGACTCATATGACTACTGTTTTAAAAAGAATCGTGTAATAAAAACAGTTCTTTGAAGTCGGAGTTATTTGTTCAAAACCAAAATGTTAAAAATCTCATGTTCTAACGTTGGTTTGACTAAAAGTCTGTACTATCTGTCTTGGTCCGTGTCCAATATAAAGTAGTGTCTTGCATGTTATTTGGACATATAGTATAAATTACGATTTACGTTTTCTTAATCATAATTATTTATCAGATTGATATAAATACAATATTATTTTGAATTGCGTTTGCTTCCTTCCCGACCTTTTTAGGCTTGATTAGCTGCATACGATACCCAGTCTGAAGTGTAAGCAACCCGATGGTAAATTCCGGGCTGTTGTCTTTGAGCACATGAATATCCTGCGGAGACGATTCCTATCAAGTACCATCTGCCACTCTTTTGCAACATTAATGGTCCACCACTGTCTCCCTAATTAAGCCAGATTCAAAAAAATTGTTGTCAGTTAAGACGTACAGGAAAAACAACATTTTAATTGTGATTGTGCTTCCACGTTTAAAAACATACAATCCAATAATACAAGTGAAAATTAAACTTTCATCAAGTAATTTTTATAAAGATTTATGGCTACTTTACATAGCATAAAAAAGAACATATGAATATTTCATTTCAGAGAAACACAGTTTTGAAAGTTAATTTGCATCCGTTGTTTCTTTTACCTGCTTCAACCTGAATGTAAAATAAAATTTCCATTGTTTAGTCTCAATTTAATTACAAATATGAAGTTGAGCAGAGAAAAACAATTGAATATTCATAAAGTTATTACCGCTCCCCATCCGCTTGCCCATGCATACTGTCCTGTGAAATCTCCCCCTTTGTCAGGTAAGCAAATTGGTCGAATATGTGGTAAGTAGCTTATTTTTCTATCAAGTCTTAACACAGCTACATCATAACGATCAGCCTAAAAATCAATTGACAAAGAAAAAATTCCCATTAGATAGCTTGTCGTGGGATGACCATGAAGCGACAAAAATCATACATAAACGATGACCCAGTTCGAATGATAACCACAAATAAATTTTTAATAATTAAGCTTGACCATTGTACGTATCATACCTGAGGTGTGAATTTGAAATGAGGATGAACCTTAATTTGAGAAACACCCACAGTGACAGGTGGATATGGCTCTGTATTTGAGTTAAGAACGTAATCTCCCAATGTCACAGCGATTTGATATGGCGATGCTCTAAAAACAAAGTAATAGAAAACATTATTTAATATTCACACAGTGTGTCAATTTTATTGTACATTACAACTTCGGCTAATACAAACGTGTATACAGAAATAGATCGATGGGAATGTCATTTAAGCTCTAAAAAATGTAATCCATTTTTATCCAAACCCAGAATGTCCGTTAAAAATAGATATGAAGCGGTCACACAATTTCCAAACAAGATTTTCAATCTGATTTATACATTTACATAAATTTACTTGTTCATTAGTGATTTTAGATGGTTCACATAATATTTTTTCATGCGTGGGAACCCTTCTCAAGAGCAAAGTTGTCTTTCACTGGGTCAATGAAATCTTACATAATGAATAGTTCCCACTCAATCCTCTCTTTTACTTATGCTTCGCTAGTAATTATTCTAAACTTTGTTCTCTATATCTGAACAATAATTAATTAACAATTATGTGTGGCGCTCAGTCATGTAGAAAAGATACACTCGATAATTACTGTTTTTCATACTATCAAACGCATAATATGCGTATTATTTATAAAAAAAAGTTTTTACAAGATATAGAAAATGTGAAAGACGATGCTCAATGCTGTTTGCAACTCTACTCTGACTTCAATATCCCTCAATCAGCAGTAATAAAATACGGAATCTAATTGGCTTCCTTCAACCAAAGAAAAAACAGGACTTTGATTTGATGATCTACATCATTGAGACAAAAAATTTCCTCTGATATGAAAGCCAAAAACGCATTCAATTACGGTCATGGGTCTGTGCTTGAGATAACGAGCACTGTCGTTTTCTAGAAATCGTTAGCAGCGTCATCACATGCAATTTTTATTCGTTGTTCAGGTCCATGTGTATGTAACGCAATGTGACACTTTCATAATGATGTATGGGACAGCGATAAAGTTAAATTTTTAAAAGACTACTACACTTCTGTCTTACTTTGCAACACAGTGACCCGCGGTTACAACATGTCTATCGTTGATGAGAGATCCACCACATCGACTGGATCCAATCCTGATGTATACCTAAAATGCACACGTATTTCATCTCATTCACAAGAATTTATGGTGTTAACGGTGAGCAAAAATGCGTAAACCACAAAATCGCGACAACTAATTTCTTTTAGAGTGGGGAGTAAACTCACCTGCCAAGGAAAAGTACCAAACCCAGCTTCCCTACCTCCTACGATTCTCTCCTGAGCCCACAAATTGTCTGCCGCCAAACCACAACCTGCAATTAAGAGATTTGGTTATGGTGATTGGCAATGAAGTTTATAATCATGGTGGGGATTGTGGAACTAAATCTTAGAATGGAGAGCACTATGTGTTTTTGTGCCATTCGAACACAATGCCAAGAATCACATACATAGCTTCAATTATAAGCTAGCTTCTCTTTGTTTTCATCATCGAAGATCTATTTGAATAATATTTTTCATATATATCCATACGTGGGTCATTAGTGACTGGTCCATAGAACTCAGGGACGGCTGGTGGCTCTGTGGGTGAGTTTCCAATCCCACTTTTTACAGACGGAGTCGCCTGTCTTTGGCAACAAGCGAATAGAAATCCTCCACATCCTTTCTCAATGAGCCCTCCACCCAGCCAGCAAAATAGGAAAAACTCACAAGATCCAGAGTAACACTGTTTGTTCTCTCCAAATATAAATCTTTGTCTCGCTGTGGCTTGCTGCTCAGGAGGGTTTGAAGCTGGAAAGAACATTAGGTCAGATATTTTCTCGTAATTTTTCTCCGCTCAACAACGGAGTAAATGTTTCGGGCGGAAATATTTTTGTCTTCAAAGCATTCACAATCAATTCAAAACAAAAAATGATTGCTTGAACTGAACTTCTGACTTTTCCCCCAACTTTTCCCACTCCCATCTCCCATTTTTAGCTTTCTTGAGCGCAGAAAACAAGAAATCATTCACGCATTCTTGTGTCACGCATACAGTTTTTATTTAAGTGTGTTTATATAGAGTCCATTCAATCAATTGTACAGTCATTGCGTTAATTATCCGTAATCAATTTTTAAGTAAAGGTTTTTGATAATCATCCTGCAAAAGTAAGCGCCTGACCCATAAACAAACCCTGACCATTACCACTCCACATGCAAAGAATGAATGCGCTAGATCAATTTTAGAATCGCAATGTTTCAAAGTCAGTCAGTAGAAACGTTTGTTAAATTGAGCCAGTAAAAGTTTTTTCTTATAGTTTTACCCATTGTATGCAGTAGCCAACGGTTTGCTGGTTTAAAAATAGCATTAGCTCATTGAAGCTATAGAAAGCGCGTATAAGAGTTTTTATGTTAAGTAATGTACATCTGAACGAATGATATATATGTGAGTTCCTTGAACTTGAAAAGTGAGAAAAGCTTTTTATGCTTAAGCTGAGATTGTTAGCCAATATCAATATTAGTAGATCAATATAGTTACCAATTACACTGACCCTCCATTATAGATTAGACAGTAGACAAGATTTTTTTGAAAAAAAGTTGTGTAATCAGAACAATGATAAAATATCATATGTAATGGAAAATCGACAGTGCACTTAACCCAAGCGCAATAATTGACTTACTGCACCATTTGCATTTTTTAAGAACACCATTCAGCATCATAGCATTCCCTTACCACAACAGTGCAAATCATCATTGTAAAATGCGTCATATGGAAAAATGATCGGATTCGTTTATCTTGGCTACCTGCCGTAAAATCTGCTACACAGCTTAACATAACATAGTATATATAACTTATGTACGTAAAAATGCGCTATACTAACGAAACTGGTTGAATAAGGACACTACAGTAACTACATATCATATTTTAAAGTAATGAATAAGTAGTAAACGCCTCATATATCACGTGTTTTTATATAACCAACAAATAACATTAAAGCCCTCTGACACTGACTGACTGACTATAATATTTTTAAATTCTTCAACGCCATACTCTGTCGGTCGGGTTGCTCAGTTCCTGAAGAACTCAAAATGATATGATCCAGATTGAGCGTACCGTGACCATACACGATTTTGTATAAAAAATCAAGTGATGTATTTAGGTTTGCAAGTCTGTCGTTTTACACACTGCAAAGTTGCATGCCTGGCGTAGTTTTCCTCACAACTTGCCTGTTTCTCTGCTAATAATAAAAAAAATGTTGGGCTACGTATTGAAGAAACTATAAACTATGTCTGTATGTTGAACTTTTACTAAGCTCGCACTCTAAATGCATACGATTATATATATAGGCAAGTATGTAAGTAAAGTAAAAAATGAAAAGATCATGGTCATGTGCTCGAAAGCGTTAATCTTTTGTAGCAAGTTCATTTAAAACGAATCACTTGTGTGACCAAGACCGTGAGCATAATAACATGCATTTGGTCTATGACGTTTCAAAATCCCTATCTCACTACCCTAGCTTTTGAATTTGCTCACAAATTGGTGAGATTTTTGACAAGAAAAAGAGTTGCATTTAAACATTGTAAAAAATATATACATTTACGCATGGCCTACATTTTCCGTTTCTTCTTCTTCCTAAATGACTAAACTTCCGACAACACGACTAGTTCTCATTGCCGTCTTGCTGGTTGGTAACACAAGTACAGACTAACTACATCTATGAATCCGAACATAATGGATGAATTCAATAGATGTTTAGCTATTTATCATTAATAATTTAAATAAATATTAATCATTATAATTTGTCATCACTGGGTGCTCAAAGCATATATTGTACAGGTTCCAAAGACCGTGGCATTAGGAAGATAAATATATTACGGGTAACAATATCACGTTTTAGTGAAGTCTCGCCAATTCGTAAAAGTCCAACCGAGGTCACTTGTTGTCTGGTTGAGGTGTGTAAGTAAGTCCAAAATATCGAATGTATTTTTTCTGTGTGTGCTCAAAAACTAATCTTGTCACATACACTTTTCGGGAGTATAAAATCATCAGAGAGCAAATAATCATAGAAAGAATTATTCATATAAGGATTTCTTAGGCTTACATGAGTCATGACTAAAAAAGGATCTCTTGAATCGTTGCTGCATTCTGGCAATGAACGATTCATCTTCTTGTGGCCCCTCCTCATGGTCAGTTCCATTTACGATACTTCTCCTGGTCCTCCTACTCCCGTCTTCTTCCGAAGACCGGCTCAGCCAGTCAGGGAATGTTGTGTCATATGAGGTGTATCTGATAATTGCCAATGCTGACCCGGTCAGCACCACTAGGGCCAGTGTAGGCAAGAGTCGCATGACTCCACTCCACTCAACTCTAAAGTATCACAAATGAAATCAACATTGTCAATATCTGGGTCACCAAACTTATTACACCTTGAGGTCAATTGGAAATTCGGTAGAACACTAAAAAACTCGGAATTTTCTCTCGCTTTTCGTTTCTTCATGATTTTCCCTATTCCAGTCTCATGACTTCCTCACAATTACATTGCAATATCGAGTATGGATGTAAATGCCTAAGTATTCAAATGCTTTCAGCAATTTACAAAAAACCTTCCTACGTAAAAACTGACACATATTTTCACTTGATTTAAAAAATCAGAAAGTAGCAGCAGGAGATAGAAATATCTTAAACTTTATTTCCGCAGTTTAGTGCTAAAATTTAACCTTTAAAAGTTTTACACGGTTGTTGCAAAAATGATCTCTTCACATTGAGCATATCATGCTCGCACAACTTTGAACAACCCCATACAACAAGGTACTACTGGATTTGCGATTCGTATTAAAAATTGAGAGCAGACTTGAACATGAAAAGTCAGTGGGGATGAAGTAAAAGGACCATCATCTCATGATAATCGTGTGCTTTCGTTAAGTTAGGTATAAAAGAGTCAAAATGTTTTTTTTAACCCTTGGTTTATGTTTAAGAGAAAGAGAGACTTTGAGACTTCATGTGTTGGTAGTGGTGAGATGAGACGTTTCTCAGTGTTCCGCTTCGACGACCAGTGTTGCCATTGCTGTGTATTTTGGTGCACTTTAGGAGGAGTGAAAATACTGCAACAAACTTAGTCAGTTCACTCACTCGCTTCTGCGACCGACATACATACCAACCCACAAAGATTTTTTAAAGTCTCTAGGAAGTTCACAATTTTTGTAAAAGGCCATTCATTATTTTTTAAATCCTACGTGTGCAATTCACGCAGGCATATTTGCAAAAAAGACTTACTTAAAGGCACGTACTAAGCATAAGCCATAAGCATAGTACTACCTTCTTTGTGGGAAAGGCACCAAAGTTTTAATTCAAAGATATATGTTACCTTGCAATAAAGTGGTTAATATGGGCGATAGATGATATTGTACACATGTATTTCACAGATCACGTTGAATATTTCACGGTTGCGAGCTCATCCTTATTAGCAATGCATTAATTTGCTGCATAGGCATATTTCGGTCGGTGGCTTCAGCTCCACATTTTTTCTGGGATTTTCGAGAAATTACATTTTGAACTTGGTATAATAAACTTGTATGCTTGTATACATAGTTTAACTGCATTCTATGCTGACGTTTACATGAAGACGTGGAGGTATTCATTATTGCGGAAAACCTTAATGAAATCTCATTAATTAGTTATTATGATGAATAACACCCCTACATCAAACTCCTAATTTGTCCAAATATGCAATATTCAACAATATATTACGTACGTAAAACGGAGCTTTAGTCTCGCATTCACTGTGATAATAACAGAACAAGATTTAAAAATCAGGGCAACATTCCCAAATCGGGAGGCTTGTCTAAATTAAATCACCTTGAATAGGATAAAGAGCATATGTGCGTTTTCCTTAACCCCACGCACCTTTTTTGAGGTATGAGAAGATACACAGGTTATGCACATCAGTACATTTGTCCATTTTGGGAAGTGAAGTAAAGGATACTTTTCACAAGAAGCCCTATCTCAATAGCGAAAATCAAGCTCTACCTTTCAAATCAATGGAAAAGGATTGCGAGAGATAGCCATACAGTTTATTGTCATTCATACCTGTCTTCATGATTATTCCTGTCAAGATATATAATATTTAAATGCTTTTCATCGTGTGAAATACGTGCGTGAGTGATCATGCAGCTATATCAAAATATTGTATTACGCACTTTATATAGCAAAAGCGTAAATATAGGATGAAAGAAAGTGGGAAAAATTTCCATACAGGATTTACCAATCCCTTTGCCACGTCATCCTGAATAAAGTGATACCTTTGCGATATCCATCGTAAAAAGTCACGACAATCGTAAAATCGTAAAAGCAGTTTTAATTCAAACATTTTGGTATAGTTTACACTTCGTTGCTAAAATAAACTTTGGGCACAGCTACGCCCATGGAACATACCCAATTTTAAAAAGAAACTTAATGAGTTCTTCTAATATTAATGAGAAAAGAACCTCTACAAATACTCTACTGGTGTACGCACGAACACAAAAAATGTTGAAATATTAAAGCCATCCCTGACTCATACCAAGAAAATCCCCAGAAAGCATTTGGAAGGAAATGATAATACCCATTTGCATGGGAATGAGGTTTTTTTTCAAATGCCTTTTATACCTGTCATATAATGCAACCTATAAAAGTAAACCTCTGGCTGACGCGACAATCAAAAGAAGCCAAAACACTTTTTTCCTACTGGTAATTCAGTTAGTCTGTAGAAACCATTACAAGACCCAAAAAGTCACTGTATTGCCGTTCCCTAAGATGCAGTAAGACTCTCTCAGAACTGCCATATTTTTTACCTACCTTTCCTTCTTCCTATTACGGCAAAGTCGTGAAAAGAGATTTGGAGACATGATATTGGGCTAGGTAACTGCATTTTATGCGAGAGCAACAAATACAAAACTTTTGCCTTGCCATTCGTCGTGAAAGAGAAATTGGTAGTGTGGGTAAACGACTTCCGGATGACCGAGTATAACCTTCCCCCATTTTCCGCCACGGTAAACAATACCAAGCAAGTTAATAGT
>JAHZNA010002618.1:0-12280 GCA_027743935.1 Sinodicranocentrus sp. ZH6
ACTGCAATAATCAATATATGATTGAGCGGCGGAGCTGGTGCTAGTCACCAGTTCCACCCATATACAAACAAACAAACAAAAAATATTTGAAGTGTTCAATGGAGCGAGGTAAGTTTTCAATTTTATAAAGTAAGGTAGGCCTTTTTAAAATTAGTTTTCCCAGCAACAGGAGTGGGAGCTTAAGAGTTAAAAAGTTAAAACTGATTACGAAAAAAGTTATGTCAACAATGAAAAGCTGACATTAACATAAAGATTGTTTGATAAGATGGAAGAAATTAATAAAATTAACTCGTCTTGAGAAAATTACCTTTCTAGCCTTGGCAAAGAAGAAGTCACACACTATCCAGCTCATGAATATTTATCATAGTTCAATTCCCTATTTACATGACATCATCATCATCATCATTTACCCATTCACTTAACCTAACGTTATGGTTAAATACTAATGGGTTGATGGTTGATAAACAAGAAAATTATAATACCTTAGAAATTTACCTCATATCTCATATTGGCTCGAAAGAAGTGTAACTGACGTTTTTAGGCGTTCTACTGAAGTTGACCAAAATCTTTTTAGCCCATATGCTGGAGCTGGAAGGCTAGTTCGATCACCAGAGAAATAGCTAGGAGTCAAAGCTGAGAATAAATAAAGTGATGTTGACAGAAAGCAGCTGAAATTTAAATTAAACATATAGTTTAGAATTGTTGATACACGAGAACATGCATATACGTATTGTGATGTTGATACAATAATACCTGTGCGAAAAAGCTATATAGCTAAGATGAAACACGCCATCCATCCCAAGGGCAACTTTACCATGGTCTAAATCCAGAATAAAATTTTGCCATTCGGCTTCATTCTCACAATACATTTTACCAATTTCTCTCTCCAACAGCCAGGATTTAAAGGAGGACATCTGAAATGATAAATAAATAAATCTGGTAAGACTACGTGGAGCACGCAAATATTAAACACTGAAATCTCCCATCAAACATTAACTTAACATTCTTACCTAACAGCATAAACAAAAATATAGTCTCACTTCAAACATTAACCTAATCTAACAAGATAACACAAAGCGATAGTCTCACATTAAACCTTCACCTAACAATCTAACCTAACAACATAAAATCTTTGTAATCGGGTTGTATCTTTGTTTCTATTAGAACTAAGGCACACAACAATTCATATTCACTTAAAATAACACCATATGCACTAATTGTCAGTAGTACACCACATAGATTCAGTTGTACATGCCTTGCATGAATTACTCATGTCTTCTTTTAAAAACTTCAAAAACGAAATCTTTCGAAACGAAAGAAGT
The DNA here is from genome assembly GCA_027743935.1 of Sinodicranocentrus sp. ZH6. Classification (NCBI taxonomy): domain Eukaryota; kingdom Metazoa; phylum Arthropoda; class Collembola; order Entomobryomorpha; family Entomobryidae; genus Sinodicranocentrus; species Sinodicranocentrus sp. ZH6. The sequence goes on from JAHZNA010002618.1 coordinate 1,323, forward strand.
CTCGGGTCGTTTTTTGTTCCGTTTGGACTTGAGACAAAAAATTCCCATGCATTTGGTTGAACTCCCATGCATACACTCAAATGTATATCACTCACTCAAAATTTTGCTGATATAGATGAAAAACGCAGGCTGATCCAGTATATAATTAGTGTGCATCAAATACGTAATAGATTATCACCTGTTTAAAATCATAGCGTTTTGCAGTAGGTGTCACTTCTGCATCGTAGTCAGTTCCATAAGATTTTGCAAATATTTCCAGGTGGAACACTAGGGTGCTGAATTAGTAGCTGTGACCTTTTTACGAGCTGCGGCAAGGTTTTCCTGTATTCAAATCATAAAATATAAATTATTGATACATATGTACACATTAATTTTTCGTGGCAAACAATCCTTTTGTTAGAATACTTTAATTGTTAACGATCCAATAACCGTCATTACGTCTGTAAATTTAATTGCCATACACAACAGAAAATATCGTACAAGTGGTATATTTAAGTATTATGGTGTTAAAAAAGTGTTTGGAAGTCACAGTAATGTGTGCACATCTGAGTAATTATCTTATATGCAATCATGAAACGTTTTTACGCCATAGAAGTGACGACGGAAATATATTAAATGATTCATAGGACGCGTAATCCTTTGAATTTTGAATTGATTCACATCAATTATTTTGTGGCTTGCCAATTCATGTAAAAGTTTCTTTGCTGAATCACTGTATAGCACTCTGCATCCTGCTTGCATGACCATAGCATGCAAATCAGCGGGAAAACATCTGTTAATTCAGAACACATATTTTTGAGAAATCATTGAATATACATAAGTTAGAAGAGAGTACTATACATCAACTGTGGCAAGGTTGGTTTGCAAACCGTCTTCATACCCATAAGTCTCATCAGCGAATCCCCTGAAATCAAAAAGATCTAGGCTTTCAAATCCAATTTTATTAACTTTAGTCATCAATAAATTCTGACGTTCATCATTGGTGGGGAGTGGCACGTGAATTCGCCTTTCAAACCGTCAAGAGACCCATCCTCTATTTCATGGGGCTTAGAAAAACTAGGTGTCATCATACTCAATACTTGTAAATATCTCAAGGAAATTTCAACGTAGTATGTTATTAAAATGAATATTTCTTGATTTTTCTGAGAATTAAAAAGTAAAGCACGAGTGCTGCACTTCGGATTTACTTACTTTGTTGGTCGCTCCTATCACTACAAGTTTGCTTACGCTTGCCATACTGTCGCATCTTTCTCAAACGATTCTTGATTTTAAGATTTCCAGATTTTTCATTTACATCCCGTTTCGTCATCAAGGAATCGATCTCACCGATTAACAAAACGGCAGGACTTCTAACTGAAGCCTGCTTGAACAAATCCGCATGTTCTTTTCTGTCATTCCATGAAACGCGCCCAAAATCGCTGACATATCAACGTTTATGAACGTTATATTTAGATCCAGTTTATCGTTGCAGTCAATTACAAGAGCTTTCACTACTTTTGACTTACCCACGCCGGTTAGGCTGGCAATACAAAACGTGTATTTTCATAATTGTACATTTTCTACCATAAACATAATTGAGATGTTGAAATGTTACTCAAACAGCTAACCTCCATTCCAGTTTACTTTCTTGATAGCCCTCAAGGTCTGGACATTGGCCAATACGGATCCCGAGGAGGTAACTGCTTGCAACACTATTCTAAGCAAGATTAAAGTTTTCATACGAATATTGCATCTACCGCGTATATTCTTTGTTAACATTAACTCTGTTTATCTCCTTATTGCAATATAAAATAACGTGCCAATGCAAAAAAACATTACCATATGTACTATGCGTACCATGTTAGAGGAATTATTTCTGTAAAATTTGTGAAAACCTCGACTTTTGATTTACGCAGGATCATATTGTGCAGGTACAAGAACTGGACGACGATGTTGATCATACAAGTTATGAAGTGGATGAAGTATGTACTGAGATTTTTTCTTAAACTGACATATATACATAACATAATATAATTATGTTATTACGAAGTCTTATCGTTTCTAGGAAGGAACCTACTCATGAAACAGACGACTCCCCAGCTTCAAATTACCACAACGAAATTGCTAAAATTGTCCTCTGTGGCACCCATCCCCGACACATCGACAAACAATGGCAATTCACATAAGATTACAGAGGATTATGCTTCTACCAACATGTTTTTATCGGAACATTTCATTAACCAGGAACTTTTACTCGCCTGCAAGCGAAAGAAATTACTTGTGGCCAAGATATCAAGTAGCATCTCACAACGGATATTCAATTCTACAAGCAATATCCATTGCTACATTGGATAGCACAAAAAATTTAACGATTTTCGATTAAGTGCTGTCAAGATTTAAAATGACAAGAGCAGCTTTTTTTCCCATATAATATATTCGTTGGAGACTTGTGGAACCAAATGGAAAGTAATGAAATCGTGGCAAGTGATGCAGTCTTTTTCCTGCTTTCGCGAGTGCTACGTACGCCAATTGTTCTTTTTCGTCACAATAAAGAGCAATCGATAACTAGATTTTACTCATATATGTTTCAGCAATCATTTTCTCTTGCTGGGTGTATTAATTTGTAACCAAAACCAATTTGTTCCACCAGTTCCAGTGAATACAATTACCTAACATGCAAAATTAAATGATATGCCTTTCAGGTTTCCCCCACAACATCGTAGTTTTGAAAAACATGTTCAGCTTGTTAAAGAACATAAGAATTACTTGTACACTTATTACTAATTACTGTGATGATGATGTAGATAACCTCATCGCATTTTGTTCGCAACATACTACTGAGATGCGAAAGCTGTACGGCAATGAATTATCAGATGTGTCTGAACAAAACTGCATTCGTTCTGCAATACTTTCATAAATTTAAAGTATGGCATTCTGAAGTCAGTCCGTGCACAAGTTATGAAGTACTACAAAGACATGACCTTTACTCCGAAATCTGCCTTCTAATTTTCACGAATTTTTTAGCGAATTCGAAAACATTAGGGACGGCAATTGTTTTTTGCATGCATTATCAATAGCTGTTATTGGAGGTCTTCAGTTATCGAAGGTCTTTGCCTATGTGCGTTCTACGAACTTGTTCCTGAAGCAGCAAAATACAATAAATTCCTTTATGCATTAGCAAATACAGTTCGTATGTCCCAAATGCTGCTTGATAATAAATCGGCTGAACCAATTGGCATTTTTTAAACTTCTACAGTAATTTGAAGAACAATTACCATTTACCAGGAATTTTTACAACGAAAAGGAGAAATCCTGGGATGCTTCTAGGATGCTAATGAGAACACGTCATCTAGAATGCCAAATCGGCTGAACCAATTGGCATTTTTTAAACTTCTACAGTAATTTGAAGAACAATTACCATTTACCAGGAATCTTTACAACGAAAAGGAGAAATCCTGGGATGCTTCTAGGATGCTAATGAGAACACGTCATCTAGAATGCCAGTTTATTTATACTTGGACTTAAAAAGTAATCATTTTACTACCTTAATTAGGATGCCATTTACATGTGAACCAAAAGCAATAAACTATACACCAGGAGAATGTAGTTCGGAAATGGAAAAAAGGAACCATGCTTCTTTGCTACCCAACCCAAGAGCTACGCATAACTTATCTTCGTCTCAAGAAGTGGTATGAACCATCAATTTTCTATGACAATCTCGATGATTTTGATTCGTTTATTGTTTTTTGGTTTATGTATCTATTTGGAAAATGTAAGCCCATTATTTATGGACTTTACTTGTTCATAGGATTGCATTACTATAATTGATTACGACGAGGATAACGAAATACAAGCGGTAGAACCACTGGCAACAGGAAAAAACGAAGATCAAGCATTACGTATGAATGAAGTAAAGGCGTTAAAATCCGACCCAATATTCACTTTCAACTGTATAGCTGAACAAAACTCCACACATGTCAACATTTACCACAAAAAATTCGTCGTATGATGTTCAAACACATTCAACTTCAGCAAATGAGGTACACGTTATTAAAATAGTTTAAACTGTAGTAAGCTTATCATAAAAATATTTTGTGTAGATAATCAATTAATATCTTCTTCTTGTGCCGCCTGTTCAAGTTTACAAAATAAATTAATATTTTTGCTTATGTACAATGTATGTCACGACAAAAATTATATCTGTAATCCTGTTACTCATGTTGGAAAATCCCCAAACTACATGCAAGGAAGACATGCAAACATGATGTTAATGCTTTAGAAACCAATAATCATTGGATTGGAAGAAAGAATGTGTTCCGGTGTCGCCATGACGATGAAGAAATATTCTGGGGGTCTGTAAATGAGATTGTAAATAACATCATTAAATAAGTGGATAATAAATTGCACGACGATGCCAAGATATACTTTTGAGGATGCTTTTTATCCGGCAAGCAATGGAGAAATCAAGACGAATTTCCAATTCCAAAAAAACTCAACTCTCAAACAAAATATTCAATAGGTTAAGTTCAAAAAATGCTAGAACATTCTTTAAATCTACTTTTTAGACACCACATATACCCCCAAAATATTACAAACTCAGTGTGGCTGCACAGTCACGAAAAATACGTTGATGAATTGGAAAAGTCAAATGATCAAATTTGAAAAGTCAAATGATCTTATTGGAAAATGATTTAGCAGATGTGATTTGAGAAGTGGAAGGACTTAAATCCGACATTTTAGGCTATAATAGATTGATATTTTATTTTTATTTACTATTTATTGAAGGACTTACTAAAAATAATTTTCCAATGTATTTTCCTCTAGAAAAACGCACGGAAGATGACTGTGTTTACAAACAAGCAACTGAACAAGTTGACAAACTATATGTCAACCACACTCCACACATCAACTCACCAACGTTATCATCGAAGCAATCTATTGTGTCCTTCGATATCCCAAAAAACTTTGACTTTGATGTTGTGGAAGACAGGGGTGCAATTAGTCAATCACTTGAAGCCGAAAAAATCCAACTTTTGCAAGTATGTCTGTACTAGAATCACCAACTCGCCAGTCACCGTCAACACCTGCTTACCTTAATTCTCCAACTGCTGTAAATAAAGAAGTAAAATTGGACTACTGCAGAGAAAGCCGATCAACCACACCAGTAGACAACATCAGTTTTGCTGATACGTCCGTAAATTCAGTTGATCAACTAAACCTGTCATCAGACAAACAAAAGGAAGATCTTGCATTACTTCAGGATAGGCATTGCAACAAAATTGCTCACAGTAAATCAGTAAAAAGTTGCGATGTAGTAAATAATGAAGAGATTCCTTGCATGCATATCGACTGCGGAAATTAACGTTCAGGAGTCGGTTATTTGTGAAAGCGACGAGAATAGTCAAATAAAACATGAGCGAAGTGAAGATAACGCAGATGAAAATGCGTCAGACGCTACTTCGTGCTATTTCCACGACCATAACTATACAAGCTGGTCAAGATTTACTACTAAAGGCGATTCAACAATGGTTAAACAGAACATAACTCTTACTGAGGAAACAGATCATGGAAGGGATACACATGCCAACCGTAAGTGTACTCGTATTTCGATATGTATTACGAAATTCAATACAGACGATTACATATAAACACCGCAGTGCTTATGCTTATTTTACAATATAATATTTTTAGACAACTTGAAGGAGTCGGACGACTTGAAGAGTAGTAGAGGGGCGGTAAAGGTTGGTTCAGACACAAAAATATAAATTTATAAACGGCGTAACTTTTATGTATACGTATTAATTTTATTCAACTTAACAAAATTATAAAGACCAATTAATAAGTTATAAACACCATCAATGTTCCCGATTTCTTTCATCTTCTTGGCAATTTGCATAACTGTTTTTCACGCATTTTTTGTAATTTTTGCCAATATTCTCCAAACGGTTTAAATCATCTGGTGTTCTTGGATGGATCCTCTGGCTTGGAGTAATCTCTCTTGCTCGGAGCCCAGAAAGTTTTAATTCCCATGGGGCCGTTGGGTGTATTTTAGGATTTTTAAATACCTAAATAAATCGATTCATTCCAAAAAACATGTCAAGCAAGATCACAATTCACGAACGCATTTATGCATATTTTTTTGCGGATTCACAAAAAAAAGTATTAAGCAAAGGCAGGTTTCTCTTATCTTGGCAATTTGCATAACTGTTTTTCACGCATTTTTTGTAATTTTTGCCAATATTCTCCAAACGGTTTAAATCATCTGGTGTTCTTGGATGGATCTTCTGGCTTGGAGTAATCTCTCTTGCTCGGAGCCCAGAAAGTTTTAATTCCCATGGGGCCGTTGGGTGTATTTTAGGATTTTTAAATACTAATCTACGATTCAAAACCGCAAGCAAAATAAGCACTTCCTGGAGAAATTTGGGAATGGATTTTACTTTTCATGATTATGCATTTTCTGAGGGTCTTTTGCACTAAAAAGTTCTTTCATAGGACGTCTGCTGGATCCCAATGTACATCTGACTCGTCATCAAATACAAAACGAATTTGAAGTGTTTTTATTATAAACGTACTTCGGAGCCAACTTTTTAGTGTAGGATTTGATCCCCAGTTTCTTAGCTTTAATTTGAAATACCGCCGCCTTCGAATTTCCCAATATCTTGCCCGCTGCAGCCTCCAATTTTTTTTAAACCTAGTCCGACACCTTTTTTTCATATGAGGTGTTGCATTCGTCGGAGGTGGACCTATTTTTTTGTATTTCATTGGTTTTAAAGCCTGAAATCTGTTTATCATTATTGATATGGTGGTTCTTCAAATTTCTTCTTTCTGAAAATGCTGGACAGTTTTTAACTTAAATTTGTCGAATTTTGGTAGTGTGAAATAGCGCGTTTGAACAACGCTTCTTTGGATGATCGCCTCATGGTTGCGAATCATATAATTCAAAAAGAGAAATACGTCCAAGGATACCTTGATTATCGTTTATCTTAATCCGAAAACCTTTTCTTGATTCCTTTCCATTATCGCTACACCGTCTTATCTCTTATCTTGTTTTGTATTTTGGTGTCTGAACCAACCTTTATGTCTTTTTCAACCGTTAGCCAATTACAGGTAATCCTCTAATTAGATTACATGTAGAATCTCCGAATTGAAGGATTAGTGATGTAATCTTGTAAGGTGTTCGGCAGAGAGAACTTTTTTGCTGATGTCAGCGAAATGTGAGGAGTGGAGAGCGACTCTGGAAATAATACTGTTAGGAGTTGAAGATGCAGTAAGCACAGCATGAGTTCATTCCTCTTTTCATATGAATTTTAATATTGTCATCATTTGAATGCGAGTGAGATCGATTCATTCCAAAAAACATGTCAAGCAAGATCACAATTCACGAACGCATTTATGCATATTTTTTTGCGGATTCACAAAAAAAAGTATTAAGCAAAGGCAGGTTTCTCTTTTTTCATTTCAACTTGATCAACTCGTTCTCGTTACATGGTTTAGTAGATGATCAATGCCTCCAGACTTTGTTAACTACTGGTGCTGAAAACCATAGCCAGAGACAAAATGCGTCATTTGCATTTCATCACATCACATCATCAACATGGTATCATCTTCTGTCAGCGTAATTGTGTAATGAACTCAGGAGAATTTATTGGGGATTGCAATGATTATCAAGTGACGCATGTCGTAGTCATGTCATGTAACAGAAAAAATATATTTGATGAATAAACCCTTTTTTCATGAATTCATGAATGCGAACGTGAGTGTGCTGAATGCTGACGTGCAACTTTCAGGGGTGACTTGACACACAGCAAAACACAGGCTGAACGTTGGCTGATGCAAGAGTGTGCTGGTGTGTGCTTGATATCGTGGGAAAAAAGGCAATTTTTTTCTCACGATATAACGATTTTTTCTTGCTGTATCAAGTCACCCTCAACTTGGTCCATTTCTGCATTACTGGAGCAGGTGCTTTCTACAGCCTCTGTAAAAAAATGTAGACGTTGCGTACTCACATACACAAGCATATAAAAGTCTTGCATTACCCCGCACTACAAGAGGCTAGGNTCTTGCATTACCCCGCACTACAAGAGGCTAGGCAGAATTGTTGCTTGTGTGTCTGTCGACAACTTTTCACTCTCTTTTTGCATACTTTGCATAATGCAGTTTTCGCATTCACATTCACATCCTTGTCGAGGTAAAGTATATACAGGAGTCAGCTTAGACATTCTTGGGTGCACACGTAGTTTTGACGATTTTAAACAATTGTGACGCAACTAATCAGTAATTTGAATATCAAGAGTGTTTTTGTTGCTAGTGTTGACCATCAAACCATTGACATTTAACGTATTTAGTTTGCAAATCGAAAGCAAGTCCAGATACTGCTAACTGCTGACTGCGTTAACAAAGTTGAATTAGCAAGTTTTAATTTTAAAATACCTTTAAATTGACAAGCCCCCATTTTCACTTTTCAACACAGAGACGCCCTGGATGCCTTGGGGTTGAAGCGATACTGCTGTTGGCTGTCGCAGGGTCGCAAACCTTCCATCGTTCTCCGAGTGAAACCAAACGGTTCTCCTAAACCGCTCGCGCCTCTCGGCGCTCGCGGGGGCTCTTTCCTCAATTATACCATCATCCATGACGTTTCATCATAACCACTTACCTTCCTCTTCTCTTTATTTTCTTTTCTTGCCCACTCAAACCCCTGTTACTGCTAATTAATGCTAAACCTAATCAATTTAAAAGTGCTTTCTGAACAGAGCAAGAGCAGAGACCAAACACGTCCCTCGTATCACGTGATGATGATGATATCGGCTCGGTATCATCCTCATCATGAAGATTACAAGATTCATTCATTCATATGTTGTTGCTTGATGTGTGAGCATAAATTACACATACACATCCTCGTGCATCAACTGCAAGCAATGCATGCTTAAATTGAAGGAATCATTTTCTTCAATGCTTTATAAATGTTAGATGCACAAATGCATTGTTTTAAATAAAGCTTGTGAATGAACAGTGTATTTCTGTGCATTACATCAACTTAGCTAATATAATCTATTTTCATATGATTAGGGATCGTTAATATATTACGTGAACATGGGGTTAGCTAAGTAGGGTCAATTATTATTTCTCTATTTTGTCCATGTTACATTTTGTAATATTTCCCAATGTATACCGTGCTGACAATGTAGGTAGGTAGGGTGAAAATATATTTTTATGCTGATGTAATATATGGACGTTCCACGTTCCCTTACTACATTTACAAGTTGAATAAAAATTATTTAAACAATCTTAAATAAATGCCTTAAATATCTTTCTTCGCTTACTGAGCTTATACTATTGAAGTAAGTAGAAAATTGAAGAAATCGGATATAACAGGAACAGACGAGGAGATATGAGTAATATTTAATTTAATTGGGGGGGAGCTAGGGAGCACGAGTTTGCTCGTGATGATTGCCTTTGTGAACGATATAGTAGAGGAAGGCAATAAAAAACAGAACGACAAAAAATGTGAGGAGAACCATGGAACTAATTTTATTGTACTTCATGTATCTAAACTAATATTCTTTTATTTAGCGTAAATAAACTACTACGAATATAAATCACAGGGGATGATAAAGCACCGACATAGGGGAGCACTATTAATATGCTTATGAGAACTTCTAGGAGTACGAAGGACTTGGAAGGTTTTGAATGACGTCGTCATAGTCCACACATAACACTTGCTATCTACCTAACCTCCCAGTTTCCTGCTCCCATTTCCCATAAATTACGGATATTATTTCAATGCATATTCCTGTTAGTCTTGTCTGTCATACTTCACTCCTTCACAAATTAGACTTCTTCGGTCCGAGAATTTTTCCAGCATTCAAAACTATAAAAGTTGAGGGAAATCTTTATCATTACCAGTGACTGCTAAAATGACTAAGAAATGGATGATAGGACGGCGAAACCCAAAAACCTTATTTATTTGCCCCAAAATATTCAGATAAAAATGCTATTAAAAAACCTTTCAGACTTCATTTTAGTGATCTCAACTCAAAGCTACAAACTATATATCCACTCAATAATCCTGTGCCAATCTTTTAATAATTTTAATCAAAATATGCAATATTGTCTTGTCTGCCTCTGCATTAATTACTACAAGCATTAGAAGCGGACTCGTCATCCTAAATATTAAGTAGCATTCCTGGGCTGAGTGAGGGTTTAACTGTGCGTGCATTACTAAATTTCTTACATTTCTTCATTTCTTGGCACTATTATACAATCCAAATGACAGTCATTAACATGAGAGTGGTTTTGGAGGAGTTTGGAGTTAGGCACCCTGGATTGTTCTTGCGTGTGCACATTTTGTTTTATTGTGGGGCAGGGCAGGCTTCTTCTTGCGTGTGCTTCTTAAAGAAAACTATACATCTCAATTTTTTTTTAAACTTTGGGTTTACCTACGTCGTTAGTAGAAATCGGGATTACTGAAAGGAACACGAGTGAGGCCTTCATCCTAAAATCGAAGAAATGGTCTTGTTTGAGATTGAAAGTGGAATTCAAAATCAGTCCCATGAATTAAATTTCGTAACATTGCAGTTTAACATGTCACATGTGAAGTAACTCATAGTCAGAGTTATTTTCTGCCTATTGCCTTCTTAGCGCAGTCACAACCAGAAACACGAACGGACGGAAATGCTTTTCATAGTAATGAATATTTGCGAGTGATATTTGCACTGTATTTAGAATACTGCACTGAGGTTGTCAAGATTTGTTAATCATTTATGCGTTCATAGGTTCATATTGGTATGTACTATACCACTTATAACTACTTATCATCATTTATATGATTTTAAACTATGAAAAAACTAATTACACACTATCAAAAAAATTAATTGAAACTGTGGTGCTCGTGGTTGACCCTTTCAAAAATTCGTTTGGTTTTGATCTTTTTCGATAAATTGTTTTTGTCCACGTTTCAGGAGAAATTAGAGTAACAATCT
>JAHZNA010002619.1:0-78965 GCA_027743935.1 Sinodicranocentrus sp. ZH6
ATGGAAAACGTGTATAATGCTTGAGGGTAATTATGTCGAAAAAATTGATTGAAAATGTTAAACCATATTTAAATGAGAGCTCAATAAAAATGCTTTAAAGCAAACCAAAAGACCTACGTACATGTTAAAAGATGAACTTATAGTAACATAAATAAAACTTCAATCAGATATATTCATGCACACTTTCAGCATGCTACAGCCAATATTTCTGGTTCTGCAATTACAAAAAGCGAAAATGTCAATTTTGACGTCTATCAATTAATCTGATAATGCTTATGGTATGGATTTCGGACATTATACAGTAGCATAATTTAAAGCCTGATTAAGCTTTAATAATACAAAAATATGCTAAAATAACTGGAATAATACTAGGATACTGGAGTAAGATTAAGAATGACTTAGTAAAATTTAAAAAATCCTTATTAGACGCATTATTTTGTTGCTCATGAATGAATTCTCTTTTGTTCGAACGGACTACTGATCTGACAACTTTTATCAGTGTACCCCAGTGATATTCCGATATTACAACTGTTATTACCCTTTCTTTCCCTGCTCGTGCCAAGGCAAGGTAGGGGGGGTTCTTTCGTGGTTGGTGGTGGTTCAGAAGTGATGATGTTACAGACTGCTGTACCATAACCCTTTCCTTCCGTTTACGCTTCCGTCCTGTAAAATATTATTGCATGCATTATGCGAGGAAAGAATATATTCAGCTAGCGTTTGGAAGGGAACAGCTCGTTTGCCGACTGGTGATGCCGCATATTTGCAAGTATTAAACGAGCAGAACCATGAAAAAGAAATGTTTTTCAAAATTTCCACTTACTAGCTCGATAGAAGGGTTGCTCCTCTCATCCCACACAACACAATGCATATCCCCCTGCCTGCTAAACTCCTCCAGTATAGTTTTGTGGTTGTTCGTATAAATGGGGAAAAGGGTAAGAAAATGATGATGGGTAGGGAAGAGAAACGGAGGAAAACACCATCGCATCACATCATTACATTTTAGTAATATTCCCAAGGTGCAATACCAAATATATGGAAACAAATTCATGTACTCTAGGGATCAAGCTCCAGAAGGTATGAAGTATGAACCAGTTTTATAGTTCATGTATACATACAGTATGAGATGTGTTTAGAGAAATGTGGAAAACTCATATTTTCACTTCTTATCTTCCTCTGAAAAGCTTTTGTATTCATGCCCAATAGAGTTTAGCATTTTGCAGGTGCTTGACGGTACTAGGAAAGTTGCAAAATGCTCCAGCATATTATCTTTTCCAGAAAGAGGCTACAAAAGTGTCGACAGGCTCTGGAATGTTTATGCTTTTACACATATGGGGTAATGTAATTCCGAAAATTCTGGTCCGGATGTGCGTTTGCTGCCGCTGAAGTCGTAATTAGCTGTAATAAAAACGTCAAAATTATTACGCATCTCTAGAGTGCATTGTTCGCGTTTGAATTTATTATTAGCGTCTTCATTCTCGAATGCCCTTTTAGAAATGGGAACTTCGCAAGATTTCTTTTTCCAACCAAATTACTCAATTCATTTCACTCCTTTTTTTGAAAGGACTCAATTGAAAATGCCAGTTTTCAGTTTCCAGGGAATTTTGAAAACTCGTTTGTCTTCAACATTTCAAACTAAACTTAGCATTCACTCCAATCGTGGAAAAATAGATGGAGGACAGTCGTATTTTGAAAACGAGTCAATTATCATACCATGTAATTTCCATCAGTAAAAAGTTTTTTTGCAGTTGATCACACAATACAATACAACTCGTCTAACAACTTTTTCTACAGAGAAGAGGAAAAAGCTGTCATGAATTTTGATTGAATTGTGTTTGTAGTCAATTCAATCACAACACGCTTCCATCCTCACTCTTGTTGAATAGTTTTGCCATGCTTGTTTCCCGCAGCAGGTTAGAAGCGAGAAAAGGAATGGTAAAAGTTGGAAGATATGATGATAGGGTGTCTACAAGCTATCCGCGTTCTTGAGCTTCTATTGTGAGACACAAGGAGAAAGCTGAAGAGAACGCTAATGGTTAGAATATTAATATGCACTCATCCATGAAAATTTTTCCAGGCCGACCAAGAAACAAGCGTCTTGTGTGCTCGTGCCCATCAACTATGTAGAAAACAACTTGTAGTGAAAAACAACCAAAAGACTAGAAGATCACCATGATTGGATGCATAGATGTAAAATTGTGTTTCAGAGAAATCTGATGTCAGCTCGGGAGGTTGATTTTCAATTCATGCGATGGAAAAAGTCGCGACATAACTTTTTTCTTAGGTGAAAACGTGTGAGCGTTGTTTTTGCTTAGAAAAGTTCAACTTTCGCCGGAATAAATATGTCTGGGTTGTTTGAAAACAATATAATAGCATCTGGAATCTCTGAACCATTTCCTGTTTACAGGTAATTTTTTTCTTGGCGGAGCAGAATCTCAGACGGAAGAAATTATCGTGAATTTTTATATTCCAATTCAAATGAATTCAGTGGAGACATTCACAGCATTATAAACTTTTTACTTTCATAGACACAACACTGCGAGAATGATGGTGATAATGAGGCGAAAATCTCTGTATTTTTATTATGTATTAGTTGAAGATATTAGATAATATTTATACTGTCTTGTTTTTGACAGTAATGATTATTATTACCAAGAGTTAATTACCTGCTTGTTAGACTCCAGTTCAAAAGCCAAGTCTCCAGACTGAAAAAGACAGACCGTGAAAGAGAGACGTAGACAAGACGAAAATATGATTTTTCTTTCACAATAAACATATCAATGGTTTGATAACTATGATGCCTGGCGATGAGTGCGAGTGAGAGGGATCATTATAATGAGCTTCGTCTTTGTATTCGTCAGTCACTCATTCTTTATATTGAATGGATGAATAGCAAATAAAATCAAGTCATTTTCAAGTCAGAAAGCTTTCAAAACCATGCACTATGAAAGGAATTCACTGCCAAATATCAAATAAGAATCTTATTTCTCATTCAGATCTATATGTAATTTTGTAAATAATGACGATATAAAAGACGCAAAGTAGGCGTTACCTAGAAATTAATTCAATTCGCTAGCTCAATCAAATTATGCTTGTTTTCAGAAACTTACGTCTATTTTTAATACAAAAACAGCCATTTATATTTTCATCTTCAGTTGTTCCAATCCGCTCAATTATCCAAACAATAGCAATCCTCAGTCATCATCATTATTTTCCACAATTCAATCAGTCTTTCCAAGCCGTCTTTCTAAAATCAATTATTGTTCTACGGATGTTGAAGTACGAACCAAAACGACCTCCATCAAATTTGACCTATCTGCCAGCAGCAATTTAAAATGTACAACTGTCTCCCATATAATTAATAGGAAAGCGTCTCCCATTCTAATTCCCAATTAGTCTCTATTTCCTTTCACCATCAGCTATATAATACCCTGAAAACCGTCATCATCACATTGCTATCATCCTGATCATTTCACATAATTCTATTCCATGCAAATAAAATTATCATTTTCCATGGTTTATACGACACAAGCCAGGCTATGCTCCGTGTGGTTTGGTTAAAGCCAAAGTTACAGGAAGGGATGATGTTTATCTTTTCCAGTAATAATCACCACCATTCCCCCAGTTTTCAGCAGGATCTCTGCATAATGTCTTAATTTTACAGTTTCAACGACGTTCATCGCCCTGCAACACAAGCACTTTTGCTGTTTGTGAACTCGCTCGAATTACAAAATTTTCTAAATATTAAGAGGAAAAGGTGGTACACATAATCATAACTGTCAGGGATCACTAAGCATTCATTTCGTTTTTGTTTCCAACTCTAGATTATTATTCACCCATTCTCCTACTCAAATCCTAGTATACATTGCGAGATAGAAAGAGAGTCGAGGTTAATAAAATAATGAGGGGAAAGGGTTGCTTCCTCTTTGGTTGAGTTGAGTAAGCAATGCGGTGTATTATAATACCACTTGCACTAAATGAAAGGGTGAAATTTCGGGAATTACAAGCAAGTATGCAAAACAGGTCATAATGTTTTATTCCATCAAGAGAACACCAGTGTGTGCTATTCACTGATGTTGGTGTGGGTTCTCCGGAGGAGGAAAAGCTGGGCCGGCTGCGACGCCAACAATACTTTCCTTGGATATGTAAGAAAGTCATGGGAAAGTGTACAAATGCGAACTCAACCTTGTAGTGGGTACACACATACACCATTCCGTGGAATATAATGATAGTTGTTAAAAATTACATTTGTGCACCTTGTCTGCTGCGTACGGCTCACAACGGAATTATAATGCTGGCTCAGTTAATCTTTCACCCTTTCTTTATGCTACTTTTAGGCTTGTCATCAATTATGAATGTGTGTAATAACCACCTCTGTGTTCTTCCCCTGTTTTTTTGCTTGAGGGTGTGCGTGGGTTGTGTGTACAGAAAACTTTGTAAATTTTGGAGTGTGTGAACTACACGAGAATATTTACGGTTTTGTGCGTAGTGTTTTTACCCATTTGGTTCTGAAATTAATAATATGGGATATTCAAGGGCAGAGTTGAGCTGAAGTTGTCACAGTCATAAGTCTGGGTTCGATGATGTGAAATGGTAAACGCCACTGGCGTTGGTGCAACTGTTGTGGTACTTAAAAAAAGGGAGACTGCTTTTTCTACCTGGAGTTTGGGATCCCCTTTTTTGTTATTAATGGAGAATTAAGTGCAATGTAAACTTAAATAATCATTTTTCTACTGCTATTTTACTCTTGTCTCACGATTAGTGTTCTGTTATTACGTCAGCGTATTGGCATTTATTGCATAGACGTACCGCAAGTGGCTCAAGTCGTTGTATTACAAGCCCAAGCTCGTGTGAGGTGAAAACAGGAACAGCTTGTGCTTTATACCGAACCTTTTTGCCAGGAACATGATTTACCATTTATGATTAGAATTAGATACAATAGATGCATGAATGAAATATGAAATTATGTACTACTAGCTTCTGTCATACATACTAATTACAAGAAGACAGCCAAAAAGTGTCCTTTCATAGGGATATATAACAAAATCACATATAATTTATTTGCACTACAAACCACTTGTAGATATGCACTTATACTATAAAGTATAATTATGAATACCTAATTTTCATTCCAACACATTCAATCCCTTGTACCGCATTTTTCATGGTAAGCTAAACATTTGAAGGAGGGTCACCCACCTTAGCCTTATTTTTGTTGGACTTTTTCTTGTATGTTTTCTTCGCCCACGGATGTGGAACTCTGTCTTCAAAAGCAACTATTTTTAACTTAACGAGAAAATAAACCAAAAGAATTACTTACTACACCAGCAAGAGCCAAATACAGAATAAGTGTTCAGTGACTGTCACTACTGCTTACCCATTCGATATTTAGAAAAGAATACTTCCGCCGAAATTCAATGTCCTTCAATACAAATGTCCATTGACCATGAAGCTGGTGGTAGGTGTGCAGTAATCCAGCGTTAAAAGCGAGACTTTCCTTATTGTTAGCCGCTGTGCGTAGAGATTTCAAAATGCTCAAATCGAAACGTAGGAGTATCTTGACAGATAACTCTGGTGGAATTTTGTCTGCAGCCATTAGTTCCTCAACAGCCTCCAGCAGCGTCTTTCCAACATTGGACGATCTGTACATCTTCGTTGGCCTTTTGTACGACAACATAAGTTTTTCAGAGCTGTCTGCTGAACCGTTCTTCAAGACAGCTTCCAGAATACCTTTAAACTCCTTATGATCCCCCCTTGAGGAAGATGGCATCTGAAAAGGGAAAAATGAATTGTCAACATTAACTGGTATTGTTGAGGCTTCAGAAACCCTGGTTGTAATGTTGAATGAATGTGAAGTAATAATAGACATCTGCAGTTGACAGTTGATAGCAATAATGTCACCTTCATTGTAAAAATACGACCATTCATAGTTATTTACTTGCATATTTAAATACCTAAATAATTTTACATCCAACATCCCAAATCAAATCACTACAATATCTACTCACATTATCTTTCCTGGTGGTGGTGGTGCTACGCGTCATATTCACAGTATTCATAATTATAAAAAATTTGGTCAGACCGCAGGTGAAGAGAAGAGGATTGATGATATATGTTTTCTTTATGTCAAATGCCGGTCATCTGTGTTATAAATTAAATTATAAGCTTAAATGAAACCAGCTTGAATTTTCAATCAACTATCTATCCTATCACTCCACACTTTTTCGACACAACTGCTGCGCTGACAAAACTCAATCACTTCACTTCATTAACTAACAACGAGACAGATAATTTTGTAATGATGTGCTTTTAGGACTTGGAATTGATGCAATGAATTCACGAAGCAATGTGCAAGCATAAAAATGCCGTTTTAGACGTTTTATCGCGCCTTTTGTTGGCAAGTAGCAAGGACCCGACAGTCTCATACCCAGAAACCGACATTAATAGTATACCCTGCCGGACAATGTCGGGTAGATGATACTACTGCAATTACTAACTACCCGACATTTATACCTGACAAAGCTGAAAACACGGTGCTTGGCAACATACCAAACCGTCAATTCTTTATGTAGTTTTCTTTGCAAAAAAATGCTGGCAAAACTTTCACCATACTAATAGTAAATACCTTAAATTAATTAAATTAATTAAATTGTCAGTGAATTGGTTGGATGCCTGTAAAATGCTTCAATCCATTTTAATAAACAAACATTGCCTGAAAAAAGGATTTTAAATATTCATGTTCAATGCTTCAATTTTAACTCAAAACGTTGCCAACGTCTGAAATGCAATTATTGCTATCAAGCATTTACCAATTGGTAAAACCGAAATTAATAGTCAATTCTTAGAGCTAGAATATGATAACTGAAAGGTGATGCATATTTGTCAAAGATATTTTAAAGAATACACCAAAGTAAATGAATTGCTTGTTCATTCAACTGTAGCTAACATGTTTAATGAGATTTTCCAGGATATGAAAGGGTTTAATGAAAAATATAAAAGTTAACGACTGCAAAAATTATGTGCTTAACTCGTCTCAAAGTGCCTTTTCCTATTTTATGTTTGAGCTTCACCATCACTTATGACGACATTGACTTTTTCCCGTTCTCTCAGTTCTCATTATGCACGACTGCACTGGATGCCTAGACGAGCGTAAGAATGACTGAAAACTCTTAGGAGAATTGGAGGTTTTAATAGCTAATAAAATGCGGAATTTATTTCCAGATAAGTATTAAATATGTGGCAGTGTTTAAAGATAATAAATGTCAAAAGCAATTTCCCACACAAAGTGGGTGTATATGTCGAGTCCCCTTGCTGAGCGAAGATCATATATCCAGCGTCCGCGAGATATATATGACTGTCATAACTTTGGATTTGGAAAGATGAGTTTTAACATAATTCTTTTCTTAAGAAATAATAATAAATGATCCTTCTATGTACTTACCATAAAAGTCACGATGGCCACCGGATATATGCATGTCCAGCGAAAATGAATGGAAAGTTTCATCCAAGTGCATTGGCTGTTGCGTGGAAATAATCCGAAATTTTTCTGCATCCCATTTTAGTACTGCTTTTATGATGCTACTTCATGCTCTCTGCAGTTGATTGATGAACGACGACCATCAATAGAGCCCTTACCTCTTTCATCATTGGCTTATGTAGAACTCTTTTCATCACTGGCTTACGCGAAAAAAGTGTGATCCCCTTAACCCTGGGATTTTTAAGAGATAGAAAGGCTGAATTTTCATTTGCCCTTAAGGAATTTGGCACTAGTACATCATCTAAGGGTTGCAATTTTTACGTCCCACAAAGTAATGAAACTCAAAATATAAGAATCACAACTTGAGTGGAGAACAATCAAAGAATAATTGCTGACATTGGATTGATAAGCAAAATTAAATAGCAAAGTGTACATAAAAACGGTCAACTCAGAGCGCTGCCATTGATTGTAAGAAAAAAAATCATTGAAAACACACAACTTCAAGAATTTTTATCATTGCATTAGATGCATTTTCTGCTCATAATTTTTCAAAGTTCAGAATATGCAAATGATGATAATATAAAACACACATTTCCACGAATCCATGCACAGCTTTACTTTGAGTCTCCGACGAAACAGAATTCTTTTTTCCCTTCTTTCTCTTTCATCCACCCAAGGAATCTCTAGTTGCATTCCAATCACTCTATATAAGCCTACAAAATGCATTTTTCAGAAATATTGAGCTTTACGAAGCATAAAAGGAAGACATGTTCAAAGTCAAAATACTTTTCCATAGCAGCGAGCAGGTACTCAAGTACATTTCCCGGCCTTCCTTTCTCTTTAACACAGACCGAGTCAAGTCAAAGTGAATTCTGTCAACTCACTTTTATGCGATGATATCATCATAATATCTTTCTTTTCTTTACACTTTTCCCCAGGATATCATGAAGAATATATGCAATCCGAGAGGAAAGAGCTTGTGAAGAAGAAAGAGCTAGTTTTACGCGTTTCTCAAGGAGACCAGCTGGATGATGGTGATCATATTGCTGCATTATTACATCAACACTCACTCACTCCCTCCCTCACTCTCATCTTTCATCACTCTCAACAGATTTCCTTCCTTCCCTCTTAATCTTCGAAAAGGGAGCTTGGAGTTTCCTCCTATGCAATGCATAGCTTAAAAATGTGAAAGCTTTGTAATGTAATAGATATCCGTGCAAGCATTCCAATGCAACCAGCCACACACCACTACCACATCCTTGGGAAATACATACCAATCGGAGAGACAAGGTTAAACATAAAAGCAAGCCAAAAAACAGTGTTACCACAACACACGACGTTTTTCATTGTTACATCTTATCCGGTTTCCTTCAATATCATTCCATCCCTCTCGACTTTACCTAATATTATTAAAGTGGATGGATATGCATGAAGGTAATAAGAGTTTTAAAACCGTAAGGAGAGAAAAAAATATCTCTACTTCCGGATGGAAAAGAGAGATGCGACTGTCTGACTCCCGTGGAAATCCATCATTGAGCTCATCTCTCAACTCACCGCTCACACTTCATCTCCTTCGCTTGTGACGTCGAAGAGCTTAAGATGTGGCAAACCTTGAATGCATCTTTCTTTCATCAAGTAAGTGTGCGTGAGTATTATATAACACATCATCTGCTCACTATTCATATATACGAGTACACCTAAAGTATATTACACTGGTAGATATCCACACATGGAAAGAGCTTATCCGAGTGTTGAAAAATCACTTCTTCCTGATTCATCATTCCTTCCTCTTCCTTGCCTCGCATTCCGGCTCTGTTTCAGTTTCAGCATTTTTAAGAACTCTCGCCTCCGTGTTATTCCTCATCTTGGTAAATTCCCTTTTCGTTTCGGAAGACAACGAGATGGAAATTGAAGTCTTTTGCTTGAGCGAAACATATATCCACATAGTGGAGCAAGTTTTGTAATGATATTATTTAGGTGGTAGGTTTTGGTTGTGGTGCACTTTATGAAAATAGCTGTGAAGATCCATGTGAATATGAATGCGTGTGCTTGCGTGCCAATGCATATTTATTGCATCCATGAGGAACTTCAGGGATGGAGCTTAAAGTTAAATGGAAAGGAGAGAGAAGAAAACAGATTACTTCCTCCTCGACAATAGTATTAAATTCACATGGAGTGAGGAAGAAAGAGCATCCAGCAAAAAAAGGAATGTAACGAGTGATGAAGTGAAGTAAAATAGGATAAGTCGGATTTTGAAAAAAAAAACATAAAAACTTGCCTCTTCTGTAATACTCTCCTCAGTGTACATTCAACATATCCACTTTCACTCATTGTTTAGACTGCGATCTTTCTCCACTTAATGTATTTATTTGGAGCGGCTGTAAAAAATCCCTTTTTACGCATTTCTCTCTCATTCATTGGGAAATAGGAATCCGGTCGTTCTGCTCTGCTGACAATGGATCTCTTCCATATGCGTAAAAAGATGCATGGTGCAACTTGGATCAAAAGGATAATAAGCGTGGAGAGAAGGAGGAGGAAGTGCGAATGGGAATAATTTTTTTTGAATCCATATGCTTCACTTTTCCTCTTGTATCTTTTATGCGTTTCCACTCTAAGCTGGTGACAAAGAGATCGATGTGATGTCGTCGTGATATGTGGTGCATGCAAAAAGGCTAAATCTGATATCTACATTCGTCAAGGATGATGCATTTGTGAGAAAGTCACACTCTACATGTAAAACTGTATTCAAGCGGAGAAGAATATTATGCTAAAAGGGAACTCTGCAAGATGATAGGGTTCTTTCAATGTCAATGCCAATACTCGTATTTCCTCTCTCTTGTCTTACGGTCGGAGTACACAACTTTGACTTTTTTTTATATCTTTGCAAGTTGCCACATTCATCGTGGAAAAGATTTAGAAATGAAAAACATTTTGTCAAACCTTTTCAGACGCATCACATCAGCTGCATTTGATTTTATGATTCATTTCCTTCAAGCAAATTCTTTCTGACGTGATGAGACTCATATGACGCCATAATGTTGCGTGAGAATAAGCTTTTAGTTTTGTTAATATGAGGAAAGGATACATACGAAACTTTCAAGTTGAAATATGATTCCTTCTCTTTTTCCACACTTCAATGCTAATTTAAGAATTAATGATCATTAAGATTCCACAACAGAGGAAAGAGAGGAGTTTCCCATCCTGAAAGATTTAATTGCTTCATTAGCTCAACTCTAAAGAGTCTCCAGGTTGCTCATAAACTTCACAACATCTATTATCTTGGAAAACAATTTGAAGAAAAAGAAAACAAACAAACGAGGGACTAGTGACAGGCTGAATATGTGTAAAAATCTGAGTACAACAGAAAACACACTGACAGCCGAAGGTGGATGTTGATGGTATAAGATGAACAAACACTGTGCCAAGGTTTTCCTTCAAAAATCCTCTTTTCATTTTCCCCTTTTCCAATTTTTCCTTTATCTTTTCTTCTCAGACATACACAACATGCAACTGTCGATAAGGTTTCAGCAATCCGACAGATTTTTTTTCTGTTTAACTCTAAACACATGTGACAAAGTGGTCCATCCAAGAATTCAGAGGGTAACCTTTACCGTAAAAATTCCTTTGAATCTATATTATTTCTTCCTTGAACAGTAAACTTATCCCGAAGATCCTTTCTCTTGTTTACAGAAATAAGCATACCTTTTGGTTGCGTAATAGGGCAACAAAACATCCAGATGAAAGTAAATGGTTGAGAGATTTTTGAAAAAAATAAGAAATTTTCCTTGAGACAACACTCCCACCCATGACAAATCCTTTTTCCGTGCAACACTCAAAGAATGGATAAAAGTGCGATGGATTTTTTCTCTGGAGTAATTCCGCAGGATGAAGATAGGGCACAGAAAAGTAAGGAGACGGCCACGCTTAGCTTTTGACGGAGACATACGCCCCCGTCAAATCACTTTTCACGAAGAATTCTTTTTCCCAAAGATGGTGATGAAGAGTAACATTGGAAAATATAAACTTGTCCATTTTCCCCCTTATACTATTACAAGCTAATATATTGTGTTATGAAATTACTAGTGGAAAATCCTACAAATAAGTAATGTTATTTTTTCAGCTTGAAATGACTTTGCCAATATGAGACTTCTTGGGAGAAAAATGTGAAGAGGAAATGTATCCTGACTGTAATCTGCTCTGGAGGAAATTGAATGAGTGGTAAAAATTACTAGTGATATTTAACGCTACACATAACAAACCGAGTGGAAGAGAGGGGACCATTATGTTGCTAAATGTATTGCTCAAGGAAAATAGAATATTTGAATGAAGACGTTTTTTTTCTTTCATTTTCTTTAAGCCTCAACCGCTTTTTTTGTTTTTATCTATATTTCCAGAAGATGTGGAGTCGGGCGAGGGTTTAAGAAAGGAAAGAATCATTTTCGAGAAAGAATGGTTCACTCACTCGTATATGGTTTATTCAGGTTCATAGAATATCTCAACAATGTATCCACTCCCGATTTTCCTCTCTGGTAGCAATTTCGAAAGCCGAAAACTGAAATTACACTTTTCCCCTCTGCCTATGTGACTTAGAACTGGAGGTGATTATGAGGATTTTCTTCTCTACTTAATGAATTTCAGACGGAGAGAGTGAGAGAGCTGAAAAGCTGATGATAATTATTGCTGTAGAGAGACTCGCTGAGCAATGTGTTTTTTTCTCCCTTTCAAAACTGTCTTTTCGGGTTAGGGAACGTGTAATGCATTCTCCTCGGTGCAACCGAAATATGATGCTATTTGTTTTGGCAGTAGAACAACAACCGAGAAATGAGAAAATGACAACTGGAAAAGGGGCAAATGACAGGATGCAGAGAAGCAGTGAGCCATTTATGATGATAGTAGTTGACCGAGCTGAGCAAACAAGTGAATGAATGAGTGAAGGGGAAAGGTATTTAGGTGGAAAAACTATCAAGATTTATTTCCCCAGCTCAACAACACATTACTAGCTATGCAAGTTTTTTCTCTCTATACCAAGTACAAATATATTTTAACGTGTACAAAGATTTGAAAAAGAAAACAAAAGACAAAAAGCAAGATATTCGTTACCACGCCAAAATCATTTTCATAGAGATCCATTTCTATGCAGCGACTTTGTATAGCACTGTCATCAAAACGCGTGTCATTTCTCACTTTCAAATGTAGTGTCAACAGCAATATAAACCATTTCCAGGACTCTCCTCTCAAAAAATCACCAGGGTAGCGAAAGATGTAGAGAGAAAAGAGTTATTTTATCTTCTCGATGAAACATCTTTTCACAGGAAGGAAGCACAGTATTACCATGGTACTATGGATATTGTGCACTCTTCCTCAAGACATACTTCAACTCAACCATCATCATTCTTCTCTTGGAAAGTTAAAACGCTTTTGAAAAAAGTACACAAGAAAATTACATTTTCTCACAGTATACTCTATACTCTGAGCATAATACGTATATAATATTCTGTATGCCTATATTGTTCAAATTGTGTTCGTTTTACTGACTGCACTTTATAATGTAACACTATAGGCAACCGTATATTTCTCCATAGGATTTGTGACAGTTTCCCGAATCGAAATAGAATATTACATACGACAACCATCACCTCTTGCATCGATAACCATGACAATAATCATAACAATGAGGGAAAAGTGTTCATTTTTTTCTGGGAAATTGTATAGACGAATGTATGTATCGAGTGCAGATAAGTTCACAATATGACTCTGAGATATTACATATGAACTGGAATAATACACATTACACAGAACTGCGTGCGGTTTCTCATATATACATTTTCTACATTTCATTTAGGCAAATAGAAGTTTTGAGGATTTTTTGGAGTTAAAGCCCATCACATCCATGACCATCCTTGTTATCACAAAGAGTGTCTGCGCCCCAGTGTCTACAAAAGTTGTAAAGCTTTTTTTTTAAACTGCCCACATCCATATAGATACACTGACTCCTTTAACACGCTGTCTGTTTTCACCCTGATAATATAATAATAATAGCAATAATAATAACACTATTTTAGTAGTACATATAATTCGCATGTAATAGGAGTACATGGTCTTCCCCTCGCTAGTTTTTGTGAAATCTTTTCTCTCTCTTCCCTCTCTCATTTTTTATTTTCTTTGGCTAATGCAGATTTGTGATTTTCCGAAAGTAAAGGAAATGGTCAAGCCTTGTATTATGGAAATGCGGAGAGGGAAGTGAAGATAGAAAAAGTGCTTTAGGGGTGGAGCGACAAGGTGAACATTGCTTGAGATGATGAAGTCTCTTGGCTTGGTCTTTTATAGTATTCTTCCCTTCTCTGTGTTTTTCTCTTTACCCTCTTTCTGCTATAATGAGTGGTAGAGATAATAGTGGAAGTAAGTATTGCGGTGGAAGAGCTGATGCTCCTTTTTTCCACTTTCCACTACATTGAATTGGTGTTAAGGTTGAGTGTTATGAGGGTGCTGACATAAAATAAAGGTTCATGAGCCTTGGCGGAAAATGGGAGAGATGAGAGGTAAAAACAACATCTTCCACTTTCTTGCATTTTTACGGCTCAACGTGGAAATGATGATGGTGATATGATTCTAACTACCTTCCATTGCATCATGTCTTTCCCTTGGCAAAAAAGAGACGCCATACACATGTGTTTTAAAGCAAGATCATGATATGGCGAGGCTACACCACTGCAAAAAAATAAGTAGAAGTCGTAAGGAGAGGGCATGTTTGTTTTGATTGTTGAGTATAACTACGTCCACCTCTATCTCGAGAAAAATATAAAAGCCGGTGGAAAATGATCAGTGTAGTCGTTATCATCCTTTGTGTATTGATATACGTTTTTTTGTATACGCTGAGATTTTTTCCCCTCATGATCCTTGTTTTTCCTCTCTGTCTTTGGCTAATATTGACCTAGTACATGTAATAAATGTGTTTATATGTACATGGGCGGTGAAGGAATTACAATGGAGTTTTCTAGTTCTCACATCCACATAACTTTCTATGGATTCTTTTTCTTTTTTCATTCTTGTACTTTTTTTGACTGGTGAATGATGTTCGGTCCTCAGTGGCCCACAAAAAGTTTCCGACGGGAGAACTATATAAAAACTTATGGCACTTGTTTTTGAAGAATCGGAACACTGGACAGCTTTCTGGCTGCTGGGGGAACAATAAGAGCAGATGCGACTTGTGAGTTAGAGTAAAGTGTTCAGTAGCTGAGTGATGGACACACAGAGTTTATATCTTGTATGGAACTTGTTCCATCTATAAAAACATTTTTCTCTTTCTTTTCCTCCTCAAAATCGACTTTTACGGGGGCTGAGTCCAGGGCAATATCACTTTTCACTATTTTCCTCCTCCTCCAATTCCTCTACTGAAAAAAAAACTCAGCAACGAGAGAGTGAACGGTATGAGAAAGGGATGACGGTGAAGAAATGAAGACGAGGGAGAAGGATGTAAAGGAAATAATAAGATTTTATTTTGCCGTCAATAATGGTCATCATTATCGCGAGAAAAAATGGGATAACAAGTAACCCTGGAAGAATAAGCAAGAAAAAAATACGCATCATCTCAAATTCTCATTTTTTGGAATCTGTTCAAACACGTGACGAAAAAAATGAGCTAAAGTACCAACCCTAGTGTAGCCTGGACGACGCGGAGATTACACCCATATGCTCTGCAATGATGATGCTTACGGAAGATAAACTATTATTGTTATGGAAAGCTTGGCAACTTTTAATAATGGTCAGTGTGGTGGCTCATATTACAAGAAGGATATATGTGGAGGGACTCTCTCCTCCTGAAATTTTTAGCTAGTATCTATCCCATTGTGAGCATTAACGTGGCGCTTGAAAGGAGCTGACTATAGATATGATGAACATTAACAATAAATGTGAATGGGATACAGAGAATTTTTTTTGAAGGGGATGAGGAGGATAACATTACTTGATGCACTACTGGAAAGGGTCATGACTCGTTGACTTTCTGATGCATAACTTTCCACACAGAGGTAACATTGATGAACACAACGCATGGAAGAGTGTGTGTGTGTCTACTTACGGAAAAATGTGAAACTGTCGAAAAGAAAAAAAATGTGAAGAAAGTAATCCTTTTCATCTTGAGCTATTCATCTCTGCAAAATGTACAGTGAGTGATGCAAGGTGGAGAGGATTTTGAGAGTTTCCCCTTCTTTCGGCTCACGTCAAATCTTTTTTCTTTGAAGGGTTGTTCCACGTTCCACCCAAGTGATGGTAATACACACACAATAATAAAATAATCATACACCACCGGAGAAAACCTATTATGGATGGATGGACTCGTGTTCGAGAGGAAATGTGAGTGTATGCTCTCGCACTGCATTACCCCTATCAACATCGACATCCTAGCTGTAACGTGTTGTCATCATCACATCATTGAATTTATCATTCAGCTCAAGCCTTTGCAGCTTTTAGATATGATATTGTGGCAAGTAGCTTATTATACCATGATATAGTCTAGCATGCATCACTGCAAAGGTAACTACTAGTGTGATTCATTCAGCTAAAATCTCTCGTCTCTGTCCTTTAGAAAAGGCGGATTGGATAATAACCATAATAATAAGGGAATAATGATGACGAGATGAAGTTTGTGTTGTGGTCGTTGGATGAATATCTTCTCATTTCTACTCTTCTTGTATAAAGCTAGCAAGGAGGATTTGGATTTTTAAAGAAGAAGACGAAGAAGAGTAAAAAAGCCATGTTTCCCCATTCGCCACCCTCCTTGCCCTTTTTCTTCTACTGGTCATCATCATTATTCTCTACGCATCTTATACGAGTGCGGATATTATGCATTTCTTGAATGTGAATTACATACTTAGGCATAGTGTTACGGGCTCATGGTGCATTTCCTGATTTGCACTTCAAGAGCAAACAGCCAACTTTATGCATTTCGATATTGGAGACTAGGGAGAAGAAGAAAAATGCATTGATGAGGGGGAGTCCACACTTGCACTCCAATTACTTCACGGGGTGATGAGCGCTTTTTAAAAAACGAATATGAATTCAGTAAGCTCTCTCGAACGACAATCGTGTCAATCTCTTTTCGAACAGTGGTCTGAAATTTTCCATGTTTTGATGAGAGAAAGTCTTTTGTGCATACTGCAGCCACGTATCAATGGATATTTCTCCTTTTCAATTCTCTGTTCATAGTTAGCATGAGAGGGACCAGGAAATAAGATTTTTTTGGGAGAAAACTACAGAATTCCCTCTCCATCAGGATATCTCTTCATTGTCGAAATTTTGACGTAGGCAAAAGAGGGAAATTTTGAACATAGGTATATAACACATGAGAGTGTGTGTTCTCTCTCAAGGCATTATAAGGAGTTCAACAGACGCATTGACTTGGATGGCTAATAATATGTACCTTGTCGGGAATTCTAGTGGTCCACTGGGATTAACCTTGTTGGAATTGCAAGAGCTTCAGAAGGGCTTTCTCTTGTTCGGCAATTGAGTGGCGATGAACACACACACTTTTCGAGGGAGAGATATAGCCACACACATGTGAGTTACATACACTATATAGAGAAATGAAGTGAGCCGCTTTTTCTCACTATATTAATCTTTATATCCACTCTGCTATGCATGTACTTTTGGAAGAGAAGTCGGTTGGAGAACGAAGAGATAACTTTTGGTATTGGTAGCAGCTCCGTGGAGCTATTATCCATGGATGGAAATACATTTGTTTCGCTTCGCACTCGAAAATTTCTTCGATGGAGAGAGAAAGCTGTCCGTTTTCCACGGACTGTGAATACACTCTCTTATAAGTTGAGTATATCAGTGAAAGTTGTTACTTAACTTCATCACGCCAGCCTTTTCACTCTATTGTTTTACTCTAGACACTTTATTTTCCGAGAATGTATATAAGCAAAGCACGTCAGCTATTCCATGCAGTTCTTGTTCTGTTACCGATACAGCGGTTCTTCTTTCTTTTTTTGAAGAAAAAACTAACTTTGAATAACTTCATTTCATAGATTGAGAAAGAAAGCTCATATCTTGGAGACAAGAGAGAGTTGGCAATTGAGTGAGTTTCTGTTGGAGAAAAGGAAGACAAAAATATTGCATTTTTACAACTTGAGTTTGTTCCTCTTTCCCGTTCTAAAATAACTTTTGAATTTTAATGAGTATTTAGCACCGTATCTTTCCCTAGTAGGGAGAGGTTGAGGGTTTTATCATGCAAATATGACGACTTGTAAGGATTATTGACAGTGGTGTATTCCGCGGTGTGAGGAATATTGTCAAATGAAATTATTCCACTTTTTATCTTCATTACAGGCAATTCCCGAAATATGTATATTAGATGAGCATCCTGTTTTCCAANTAAGCCTCTTACGAAACTACAATGTCTTTGGAGGAAAATCCGTCCATTATTGTGTTCTTTTTTGGGTGAGGGAGCGAGATGGCTTAAAATCTTGGTAAAAATTCGTCATCTTTTCCCGGTCAACCCTTCTTTTTCTCTCCTTTCACTCAAGCAAACACTCAGAGTTTGAGTAAACGCTGAGTCATCGAAATTGGTCTTGTCTTTTAAAAATAAATATACTCCATTCTTGCTCATACCCGGCTTTTATTTTTTGATATAGCCTCAGGAAAAAATAATGGAACGTGGGATAAAAAAGACTTGGAGGGAAAGAAAAAACATGTCTACATCTCTGTTCAACTTGCTCACTGGGTAATGATATTTGTTGAGAAACAAAAACATTGTCAAGTTAGTCCTATCATTGCTTTCCCTCACATTTCCTCTCTTGAATAGGGAAGGTGGGGGTAACGTAGCAGAAAAATAAGGTTGCCTGATCTTTGTACATGCATCTATTTCATGCTTCCCTATTCCATCCTCCCAGTTGACATTCATAATGTGAGCTACGTGCGTTCCTACACATATATTCGTATATATTCCTACACCTCTACTGATAATGGGACTTCAAACACATGATGGAACAGAAAGTCTTTCTCTTTTCTTCCATCCATCCCAACTTTTAAAAAAAGTAAAAAAGCGAAGAGGAGTAAAAAAGGGCAAAATCTTGTTCATCTTGTGCACTCTGAGGATATATAAGATTTTTTAGAGTTTTGGAGTGAGAGTAAAACACACACTATGAAAGAAATGTGCTCCTTACCAAGGCTCCACACCACATTTACTACACTTATGCAACCGTCCTTGTGTAATGGAAGGGGACAGAAGAAGTATGAGATTGGGAGAGGGGGTAAGTAAAAAAATGTACTTGTACAATGGAAGGTGTATAGAGTTGACTGTTTCCAACTTTCCACCACCAACTCATTCCTTTCTCTTTCCACTTTTTACTTAATCCCTTCCTTTTCTTCCTGGTCATGCCAGCAAGAGAAAGAGAGAGAGAGAGCAAAGACTGAAAAGTGCACATGGATAGTTAGCTACCTTTTTTATACGTTAGTACGCACCAGGGAAAAGTTTCCATTGACGACGATGGAAAAGTTTTTTTTGAGTATAGTATAGTATCCAGAAAATATACATGTATTTTTTTATACCTCACTCTCCAACACTCACTTCCACTTTCACATCAGTTTTTTGAGTGACTGTACAGAGACAAACGTTAAGAAAGCAAAGGAAAAGACGAAAACCCAAAAGGGTATCTTCGTTTTGAGAAACGGAAATACAGAAAAAAGTGGGAGGAACAAGCTAGTTTTTTTTTGTTAAAATGGAAGAAAGATACAAAAAGAATCAAATGAAACTAATAGCACACTCGATGTAATAGCTCAAGTAATAGTAGCCGTAATAGTTACCAAGTCATGAGGGAGACTGGGTAAAACTAGGATAAAAAATCCTGGGTAGTTTTTCTTCCCACTTTTTTTCCCTTCTTCTCTTTGCTAAAGAAGTGAAGAGAGAGAGGAAAAAAACTTAAGATAGAGAGAAGTCGAAGGATAAGGAAGAAAATGCAGGCAACGTGCTTCCACCCAAGTTGAGATTCTTTAAGTTATTTTTTTCTTTCTTTACTTCGTTTCCAGAGATCTCACATCAATTATTCGTCTAAATGACACTTTACCCCCTCTTCAGCCCTTCATCAGTGCATATCAACATTTCAAGCTTTTTCTTCTTCTCTCTAACTTGCAAGAAAATCTACCACTTTTGCTTATGCAAGTCTGAATCAACTCCACCTTTTTTGTTATGCTTGCCATACAGTGATATATTAGTTTGTAGAATATATATGACGGTGGGAGAAAGAAAAGAGGTGGTTGGCTGAAGAAGGTATATACAATTTACAATTCCCAATTCTGTCGTAGTCCCATTTGTTGTAATGTAATACGTGTAATTGTTGGATTCGTTTCTAGAGAAGAAGGAGTAAAAGATGGGAGGATAAAGAAAGAGGAAGTTTTTATCACAATGTACAATATAACTTTTTATATCTATGAAAAATAAGCCTTTTCAATGAAACGTTTTTTTTCGTTATAAAACTTCTATCTCTCTGATTGCATTTCCACACGCAACAGTTAAATTACAAGAATAGTGGGTTCATGCTCGGCATGAGAAAAAAATTGGACTAATGGTGAATTATGGATTGGCTTGTAATTTTCAATCCAATTTCAAGGTTAATTAGTTTATTTCCCTGTAAACATGCTTAGACTACAAACAATCTTCTAGTTTAAAAATTACTTAAACGAGAAGGCGCAAACGCTAGTCTTTAAAAGAGTTAGCCAACCATGACGGGAAGGTGAGTGGGGTGATATTTACGAGAGCAACTGGATGTGCAAAAAACGTAAAGTTCCTTTTGAAGAGGAAGCGTAAAATCGAGAAAAATCACGATTCTCAATTACATCCAAGAAAGACAAAATATCCAGCTGGAGGGGGGAGTTGCTTACATGTTGTCAAGTTGTTTGTACCTTGTGGAATTCCAAAGAAAGGAACTTTTGACTTTTGTCAAAAGAGTAAAAGAGGGGATTTTCGCTAAGAGTCGTCATGTCGTTTTCGACTCTTTTGGAGTGAGATGAAACTCCTCTCAAGATTGTTTGCTCGATGGGATGTGTGCATGCATTTAGGTGATTTAGATTGATTGTGTTGGATTACTCATGCACACGCAGAGGAATTTAGATGTCATGGTGGTGCAATGTAAGTTGAGTCACAGCAACTGACTGTGTGTAATTCAACCCGAGTAATGTTACTCGGAGAGGGATTTGTTTTGCAAAAGTGTAGCAGTGATTTTGATTTAAATCCTTTACACATTTCCTACAAAGAAGATGAAATGGGCTATTGATGTAATAATGAGATTAGCCTGATTAGATTAGAAAAGTTGTTCATTTTAATTTACGAAATTGTCTTCGTGTGAGAGTTGGTGTTGACTTGGAATATAACATTGTAAATAAATGTCGTCAATGTACCTATCTTGCTGACTAGGGGATTCTGGCAATCATGACTTTTCGAGATTTTGCAACTACTCTCACTTCTCCTAGAATAAACAAGTGGGGCAATTAAAAATTGTTTATAAAACGTTAGCTCAAGTGTGGGCCAAAAAATATTTTCAAGACGAAGACATATTTTTTATACGTTGAATATCTTGATGACACACGTTGTTTAACGCAGATGTTTTGTGTACCCAAAATGTGTTGACAAAAATGTACCTTACGTTTTCAACGTATAAACAAATGAATAAGTTTTCTGAGAAGAAAACCCAGGCGAATTTATTACTTGTCATAAAGAAAATATAATTACGCAAATACACCCTCAGCAGCTGCACCTCATCTCTGAAATCATTTTCTTCACAAAAGGTCCAACTTTGCGAATGAGAAAAGACTTTGATCTCTTTTTTTGTCAAGTAAACAAAACTGCTTTCAGTCGAGAAAAATAAAGGAAAAAAAGTAGCATTATGTGTTTATGAAGGAGAGAGAGAGCAACTCTTTCCAGTAATGAAAACAATGAGTTGACTGTACTACACTTTGTTAGAGTTGACTCACCCTGCCACATCTATAATTCCAAATGTAACCACAACCACACGAACCACACAAAGAGACAAACATCCACATTCACACATACACGAATTTACGAATGAAACATAAAAAACGGAGAAAAAAGTGTTCACCTTGTTATACAGCTTTTCCATTCCTAAGCTAGAACTTGTATAATATTACACCAATATAGAAAGTGACTGACCTTTGGATAAAGTGCACAGTCACAAAAATCGTAAAATAGTATTAGCGTCCTCCACATGTGCTCTCTTTTTCATGACTTTGCTTATTTCCCCACACGTCTCGCTCTCTCCCAGTTTCGCCATATATTGCTCATTTTACTTTCCCCTTTTTTTATCTCCAGAAGGTTTGACCACCCATTCATTCAAGTTCGTTTAGTGTCTGGTCAGTGTAAACAGCTTAACTTGCCATAGAGAAAATAGATGGGAGAGGAAGACAGGGATGGAATAACGGAACAAAAAAGTATCAACGTGACTCTCTCACAAAACACACCAATTTCCTCAACGGACACAGCTACAAACATTGTTGGGGCATAAACCAGGGAAAATGATGGGGTGCGTGTGGTGTGGCGCTGGAGATCCGATGAAGCAAGTGAAAATGCCATAAAGTTAATCAGTTTTCATCAAGGTTCAATCCGGATTAGTGGCTGTTTGCTATTATGGATATGATTACTACTCTCCTCCTCTGTCGGCATTTATTCTCTCGTCTCTTCTCAAACACGCTCTCAAATTGACAACTTCCATTTCGTATGTGTGCGTTCATAGAGCTAGGGTAAAAAAGAAAGTGAAACTGGAGAGTAATCACTAACCATGTTTTCACCATTGAGGGTTTCTGATGAAAAGCACTTTTTTTGTAGTTTCGCTTTCCATATTGTTTTGCTTTTCCAGCGGATTCCTTCAACTGGACATGTCCTTTACCAGAAAAATCTTTAGGGATGTGTGGTGCAGCCGAGCAATCTAATGCAGTTCATGACGCGACGTGATCTGCAATCATCCATATTTTCTACAAGTTACAAATATGAGATGTATCCTGATGCTAGGTTGACTCTGACGTTTCATTTGCTACTGGAGCCATTGTTTTTTCCTTTGTCAGCGGAAAAAATGACGAACAATTGTTAAGATGACATGTTTGATTTCACGTGCTATATAATACATTTATTTTCTCTAAGGAACCTCCATGGTCAAGGCTTAATATATATATATATTTTGTGCGGTGGCAGCTGACAAGGTTCATTGTACGAAGACGCATTAACATAACAGTACATTTTTTCGACATCCCTAGTCATTCCCGTTTTCTCCGTTGATGACATGATGAAGTGATAAGACAGCGAAGAATTGAATGTACTTTGGAGATAAGGGAAAAATTCCTCCAATGAGTGTAACAATTACTCAGTATGATATGAGAATGTGAAAGCTTATCAATTTCCCACGCCAAAAATTTCCACGCAAAATGAAAACTCGCCCAGGGATTCTTGCTTTTTGGAAGAAAATGCGAGAAGAATGAAAGGCGAGAATGATGATGACGCTGATGACGTGGCAGTTGCTCATTCCCCATTTGCAAATGACAAAAGAGGAAATGCTATCTGGGCACAGTTTCAAAGTGCGTATGATCATCTTACACATGCAATTTTCCATAGCTTCCAGGCTCCACAAAAATCTAGGGTATTAAGCTCAATATCATTTTATACCGAAGAATCTATTTTTCTTGCTCAAGGGAACCAATACAATTCCTTCGATGACAGTAGTCCAGTAAGGATGATGATTCGAGCTCTACCATATACCTCAACTTTAGTAGACACACATGCACAAGCTTTCTAAATGGTTTTTTTCTCGAACCGCCATAAAACCGGAGACGCTTCCACCACCAACAAACATCCTCGTATATTCTTATGCTCCAAAGTAATCTATAATATATCAGGAGGACGGGTAGGAGAAACATTTCTTTGAAAATAAAGTTACTCTCCAGCCCACCGCCTGTCTATCTTCTGGAGAAATGCTGTTCTGGTAAATTGGTTAGCCTCGGAATGGCACTCCAATGCTGTTGCTTCTCCTGTCATAAATACGACGACTACCAATAATGATATAGAGGAGAGTTTATGTGATACTGTGTAAAAAAAGTGGATCCTAGTTCCCTATCTCTTTTCCCTCTTCCACCCTTCATCTCTCTCTCTCTCTTCCCAAGTTTTCTTCTTTTCTGTCTGTTCCGCTATTCTGTTTCCTTTTTGGCTTTTTGCAAAAAAAATACCAAAGAAGAAAGAAACAGAAAGTAAAGCTTATGGCTGTGTTTATACAAGTTTTTTTCTCCAATGCTTCTCCTCCGACTCGCCATATGTATCTTTGTGTACATCGATAAGGGAAAAGAAGAGAGAAAAAAGATCACTTGGTCTGGAAGAGAAACGGGCCGTAAAAGATGGAAAGATATAAAATGTCCCATCACGTCCATTTATGGCCACACCGCTCTCAAAGTGCATAAGTAAGCTGGTTCTCTTCCTTTTTTGTTTCTTTTCTATCTATTCATCTTACATGAGCGTGTTCACTGCTGGTCGACGAAACTCTATTTTTTCTTAAGCTTCGCAAGTCAAGTCAAAGAATTCAATGGGAAAAAAGTGTCAGAAGAGGGAATGACGAGAGAGAGAGAGGTGAAGGAAACGAGGCGAATTGAGTAATGCACATCTACTCACATTTTCATGGTTGAAACTAGGCACAAGTCAACAGAGTCAAGTCACTGAAGTTTCTTTTATTTTTCACTTTTTTTTCTTCTCCTTCCGTAAACTCATTTGTGGGAGAGGATACCATGTATTGAAACAGTGAAAAGAGCTGAATTGAATTGAGAAAGAGGATACAGTAAAAGAGACTTTGTGGACTTTTTTCCTAAAGTAAGCCTGGATTCGAAAAAGGAAAGTTTTGATGAATGAAAAATATTCATAGATGCAGACAAGTACACAGACTCTGAATTCCATAAACTTTTTGCATGATCACATTTTCTCGTGGAGACAATATCCAAGAAATTCTAATACTGATAGCTTTGCAAAAGACAACAGTTGCAAGATCCAAAAAAAATTAAGCTTTTTTCACACTTTTTCTCCCTCCAAACAACAAAGTATGGAACACTCTTTACACCATCCACCATCTAGGTATGCAAAGAAACTTAAATGTGAATTTTTCTCTGTTGTAATTGCTCCATTATGGTAAACATTATTCCCCATTTGCGTCTCTCTTCAAGGGAAACATCATCATCGAAAGAGAGATATCAAGAATTTTTCCCTTTGGTATCCCCATATATGTAGATTAAATGCCAAACGAAGACATATTCCCAGTTTGATGTAGACACCCGCATAAAAAGCTAATGCTCACTTGAGAAATGACCTTTTATCGAGGAATACACTTTTATCTTTATTATTAGCTATTACGAGGAAGAGGAGATCACTTCCAAAAAAAATTTACATTATCTATCACATCCATCCTCATTCCATATGGGAATGCGCGGCAGGCCATTCACTTCAAATGGTTTATAGATCCAATATTCTTCGTAATAAGGATACACTCACTTTTTTTATGCATATTGACTTCATTCCTTTGGCTAACAAACACACGCATATCCATGTCCATTCTCATCCGTCAATAAATTCAGGATAAATGGATTCACTCCATTAAGCCAAGGAACAAGAGATAAACACATTTTTCCTCTATGTTTTATACCCGAGCTTGTGTGTGTGTGTGTGTGTACTCATGCATCAAAGAATTACTTTACTCTGTTGATGATGGTCGGCAAAAGGAAGACAAGGCTTTACTTCTGGAATTCTACCTTTTTTGTATACATTACATTACACACAGAGAAGAGTCCTTCATAATAATTTATTTCATTTAGCTCTTTTTTTTATATACATAGCCCTTCTAAAACCTTGTTTCCTTTTTGGTTCGTGAATAACGTCAATACAAAACTGAAGAAATTGACTAATGCAATGTATCCAATATTGTATTACGAGGGAAAACACGTAATTGTACTTTTTTATTATGAATATCGAAACTGGAAGGGGAGCGCTGGACAAATGGATGGGAATTAATATGCATCACAAGCAACGGTTTCATTTCCTTGGAGAAGGATAAAAACGTTGGGTATCCGCTTTTGTCTTTTGGTTCCTCTTCCCCTTTAATATCTTTATAGTTTTAGTGTCTTCCCTCTTAACTAATCTGAGGGAAGACAAAGTGCTGTAATAATTAACATGGTCCAAAGTGCATTTTTCCAAGTTTACACTGCTCATGAATCCAAATTATCGCCTTCAACGTTCCCCATCCTGTATTTTTTAAAAAGGAATATATACCCTAACTATCAGGATATTAAACGAGTATGCAGAAATGTGAGATACAAAGAGTTTTCTTGTCTTGAAGATTTTTTTTAAAGTAGAGAGAGAAAGAGAGAAGGCTATTACGTGGGAATGAGTTTGTGATGCATACCGTTTTTTCCCTCCATATTCCTCCATCTCATTTTCTCATAAGTGCCAGCTAAATACTGGCATTAATAGAGTTTCTTGGTTGTGCATTAAAGATTGTATATAGTAAAATAAAGAATAGAACTTTTGTTGCATTTACGAGCTACAAAGTTTGGAAGTGTATAGGTATAAATGTAAGTCACATTGTTTAATATATTCGTAATGAATGTGCATGAAACTAAAGTCTCTGTTAATAGTTGGCATACGAGCGAAATGTAACTTTAAAAAAATATTTTTTTATATTCTACTGCAGTGAACAGTAATGATAAGGATGACGCTGGGATCCAGTGTGCACACAGGGTGAAGAGAGTTGTTCAGAATTATTAGTACTTTTTGGCTTTTAATACTTTTCTCAACTTCTCCCTCTTCCAAGTTTCCTTGCCAGCTTAAATGTGTGTGCATTTGATTGCTAATAACTTGAAAGAAGAGGAGGAGGGTGAGATGGTAAAAGATCTTTGCATCTTTTACTCGTATGAATCATAGTTACTTATATTTTTTTCAAAAAAAACTCTTCACAAAGAGGTTCTTATGTCCTAAGTTGAAAATATGAGTAGAAAGAGCTCTTTCACAGTTTCGTATTCTAAGAAACTAGCTAATTGCAATGGGAGAAGGATAATGAGAAGACCAACCAAGACGATATTTTTTTTGGGTGAATTGCACGGGTCGGAAGATCAGTAGAACAAAACATTGTGAAAGCTTGGAAGATGATCAACACTTGAGCAATATATTTAAATCCAAAATGAAAAGCTCACCCTGATCCAAGCACGGAATGCGAATAATGCGCAGTGATTTTTCTTGTAAAGGATCAGAAAAAGGGATTTTGGTGAGGGTTCAACTTTTATATGAAAATGTAAAAAGGGGAAATCAACATGAGTTTATTTTATATCCTGTTTTTCATTTCATTAACATTCATTCCATTTTAAATACCATAAGGAAACGTTTGGAGGGAGAGAGTGTGTGGTTTGTTGAAAGAGGGAAAATTCCAGATGGATAAGGAAGACACACATCGTCAAAGTATTGCACACACACACACACATAATCCAGAATCCAGAGTTGATCATCCATCCCAATTTAAGCCAAGCAACGAAACGAGAATGTTACACAGTTCTCCACATAACCATGCATGATGCACACATTGAAAATGATCATCGTGATCACCCCAGCCCCTAATGACTGTTTTGTTTCGAAGCGTTTGTAGCAACTAATTAGAAATGATGTACTTAGGGTAACTTTATTTATAGGACTCTCTCTCTCTCTCTCTCTCTCCTTCCAATCCTCTCTTCTCACACATCAAGATTATCACGTTCCCTTCGTCTTTCTTGTGTGAATATTCTCAATGGAACTGAAAGACAGAGATACAAATATACCCATTTGGATTGCTCTTGTGTTGCACAAAGCATGAGTGTTTCTGAGATAGATGCATTTGTATCTTTGACATGGACGGGAAACAACAAAGTTGAAAACTTGGAAATCCCTTTGCACTTCCTTCCTCCTTCTAAAACGAATGACTTTGTATATTTTTTTCTTCCTCCTCTAAAACGCTTTTCTGAATATATCCCTACACACATTGAAAATGTTCCTACTATTAGGGATTTTCTTGCAAATGATAGTTTCACACTAGAGCTCTATATTACACTCAGTAAAGTTGTTGAAGGGTGTAAGTTTCATGTAGGAGGAAGGCATAGAGAAAAAAACCCTTATATATCCCTGTCATCAGGCTCTAGACTGCATAGAAAATACACATAAATCCAAGTTTTGCAAGTTTTCTCACTCGATTATTCCATGTGCCACTTTTTTTCCCTTTCTGAATATTTACGAGAAATATATACATTTCAGAGAAGACTACATGCTCACTTTTTTTCCAGGTAGAATGTTTTTTCCCTCTACCTTTTCCCCCTTTTCCTTCAATCTGTACGACAGTGATTCTTGCCTGCTCCCTGGAAACTTTTTTTTGAAAGAGCAAAAGTACTAGTGTAAAAGTAAAAGAAAAAAAAATCCAGGTCTTCTGTTGTTGATCCCTCAGTCACAATGATCCACAACAGTTTTTCCTCCTCTCAAGTGCAACTTGCACAGTCACTTTTCGACATGTCTACAAATCCATACAACAATGTGCCTTGTATATAACACTCTCGTAAAATGTATTTCTATCTCTTTTCCAGCCTATTTGAATATCAAAAAATACATACTTTTCTCTCTCTCTCTCTCTCTCTCTCTCTTGCCTTTACATTCACTACTTGTAAATGTGTATGTTTCTTGTAACAGTCATTCTCTTTTTTTTTCTCTTCTTTTGCTATCTCCCCATGAGATCTTGTTGCTAGATTGCTTTCCTGCTGCTTTTCCTAGTTGCCTCCTATCATTCTGGATTGGCTTGGTTTGCTCCTTCTCTCCTGTCACTTTTCTGACTTGGCTTTCAGATTGTATTAGCTGGATATCCCTCTTTAAATACACAAACACAATAAAATATACATCTTCCCTCATATCTCCCTACCTTGAAATGATGCCGCCTACTAGGGCAAGTAGCATATTGTATGTGAATGAACGAAAAATAGGTAGCAATCAGTGTGTGATATTACATATGTAGTAGTGGCATAGCATCAGTCACTCAGGAAGAGATGAAAAAAAACTATATATATATATATATATTTGCTTCACCGAGAGAGATTTATTGATTGCTTTTCTATGAATGAAATTTGTATCCCTGAGTGAGGGATAGGGACTGAAAGCCTTAAAAAAGAGCAAGGTAGATTATCCTTAGCCTATTCTTTTTACATTTCCAGTGGAGTTGCACTCCAGTGAAGCTTTGAGAGACGGAAATGCTTCATGGGAGGATTTTTTTTATATTTCCAAAATGAAAAAGGACAGCTTAGTCATATATAAAGCTTTAAAAGATGGAAATGAATGAAAGGATGATATTGCAATATCGTCCTTTACTCTAAGATATTAATGCTGAGTTAGCTGTAGTGACACTTGTTATCTGATGTGTTACTTGTTGGTCTCTGGTCAGAGAGAAAGAGCTCATCGTTCTCCCTCCAGGAGAGACAATAGTGCCAATCTGTTGATGTAAATAGATCGTGAAACGGTTGGGATTTCCGTCAATGAGTCAAGGAAATGATGAATGAGCTTCATCTCTTCCACTAGAAGTAATAACAGGGAAACACAAAGGTTATTCTGGGTAAGTTTACCCTAGGAATATTAGGATTCAAAGGGTTGTCTAGGAGTAAAAGTGAGAAGGTAATTATTGGAAGGTGGACAAGATGAAAGGAGTAAGTGGTAATTAGAGTGAAGCTCTACATAATAGAGTGTTGATGTTGAAGTTTGATAAAATATCTTGTTTCACTCTGCTCCCAGCAACCAAAGCGGATTCATCTTGTATAACACTCACAGCTACTGTGAATCTGCTCCTGCTTATTAGGTTTCCTTCCACCCTTGCTGTAAATTTTCGCTGAAAGTAAAAAGTGATTGTGATACGGAGCCAGGCTCATTCCAAGCTCAACACCATTTCACACATCTCTCATAACATCCAACAAACTCAAAACTTAATCTTGTTCTAGGCTCTACTAGTCTCTCTCTCTCTCTCCCTTCACAAATTTGGAAGGAGGGTGTAATCAAAGCAAAAGGAAAATCCAGGCAGTGTAATCTCCATGTGTTGTACATCGTCCAGGATCAAATAGGAGATATGCAAGTGAATGAATTACAGAGGAGTGAACAATTCCACTGACTTCACATAACCAAGCTTCCCTGCTGATCTTGATCCCATTTGATGAAACATATATATCTTCCTTCGCAATGAATACAGCTCAAGCAGGATTTTCAAAGGAACGAAATGGGTTTTCCGTTTCTCTCTCTCATAAAATCTCCCTCTGTCTTGATTTGACTGACTGTCTACCAATAATCAGAAACAGCTGCTGTTGTCTGTTCATCTCGGGGATGTGTTTAATGCCCTCCGATATTCTCACAATATGTGTGTATACGTATGTGTGTATGCAGGATGATTTGGAAAACTTTTTCAAAAATCTGATCAACTTCTCAACTCAAGAGAGAGAGAGAGAGAGAGAGAGAGAGAGAAATGTATCCAGTCAAAGGGAATTAAGGACTCTAGAGGAATATTAGTAGAGATAGTTGGATCCCATTTAGAAACTGGGAAAATCACATATTATATGATCCTCGATAACTAACTCAACATCTCCCATAAGCATACGCAGCCATCCTATCTATTAATGAACACACGCGGATGGAATCATTATTGTGGTGTTTTGCGGCTCAGGATGAATGACTGATTTCACACTTCTCACCAGCTTATTATTAAGCTCTCCCTTCTAAGGTGAGTGGATGGATGTTTAGCCCACTGGAAATTTTAGATGTGATGAAATCATAGGAAAACAAGGAAATAGCTTGTGAGCCTCTTGTGAAGCTGTATACGGTTTACTTACACACAAAACTTGTCATATTTTCTTGGCCATGGACAAGTCATAAACTTCCC
Organism: Sinodicranocentrus sp. ZH6; assembly: GCA_027743935.1. Taxonomy (NCBI): domain Eukaryota; kingdom Metazoa; phylum Arthropoda; class Collembola; order Entomobryomorpha; family Entomobryidae; genus Sinodicranocentrus; species Sinodicranocentrus sp. ZH6. The sequence goes on from JAHZNA010002619.1 coordinate 30,421, forward strand.
CTTGAGTGAATACATCTTCACATCTGTTCCCTTCTCTTTGAGTTCATTTTAACATGATCCTTAAGTTTGCTTCCCTTGTCTTAAACGGTTGAGAAGACCTTTAATGCCAAAAAAACATGACTGCTTACTTTTCTCTTTTCCCATTTGGTGTTGGGCGGCGACAAAATACTGGAATTTGTTCTATTTTACAAGCTACCGCAGTCTCCACTCATTCTGTTCACACCAGATGGACAAAGAGGGAGAGAGAGAGAGAGAGGAAAGAATATATTTTTTATATTTATTATCTTTTGGATATATCAGGCGACACAGTTGAAATTACTTTTTTGACTTTTCAAAAGCCCAATCTATATACAAGCTCAAAATAAGATATATTGTAACTAGTGGATGCAATGAGATGGGAATGTCAAGATAGCCATCATAATGTTTCTGAAGAGTGTGTATCATAGAGTGTGAAATGTGTATTGGTTCATGTACCCATTTCATCCCACCTGCTTGAACGATTTTAAATGAGAGAGAAAGAGAGAGGATTTGATCAGATAAAATGCATAAAATGTACAAGATACATTCACGCTGGGAACAACTTCATCTTCACTCCAAAGCCAATAAGCATCATGGAGCATTCCTAATGCTGCATTGTTACTAATCATCATTCCCAATCTCAGCTCACACGGCTTACAATGAAAATCTAGTGAGACGTAAATGGGATAAAAAGGATTTAAGTGGTTGAAAATATCCTGTTGTAATTGTACAACATCACTTTTTCCCTTCAATAAAGCCATTGACTAGAGAAGCATAGAAAAAATAGGTGTAACGAGTTTAAACACCACAACAGCTATTTTCCATAAGTATGGGCTTGACACTTGATAATGTTGCTCGGAATTGTAGAGTAAAACATATCCTCTGGGAAAGTGGAGGTTAAAACGGAGACAAAATGTGATTTAGGAATTGATAACCTAATCAAACCCCACTCAAGTGTGAGAGGAACACACACTCTCCTAAGGAGAAAAATATTCGTTGCAGACCTTGTTAGGTAAAGCGTGCCATTCCATCCTATGTTATTATTCTCATTAAAACCAACTTGATCATCTTGTGTGAAGCAATGAGTTTCTAACTTTATTACTTAACCTTTTCCTCTTCATATTTCTCTCTCGTTTCTACTCATAGACAATCTTCAGGAGTTTCTCAAGTTAATACACTGTTGATGTAAAGGAAGCTGGAAAAAACAGCAAGACATAAAGTAATTTGATATGTTGTTCTGACGACGTACACAACGAAGCCATCATCATCTCTGTTGATTGGTGTGGTTTCACGTTTTCTCTCGTAAAAACAATACAGTCACGCGTGTCTGTCTCCAAAAGTTGGTGAGTGTAGATGGAAGTTTGGAATTTAATGCGGAAACCGCATCTTTTCCATTATGTTTTGGGAGATCTTACTATTTCATTTTGGAGACATGTTCTCCTCCTTCCAACGCCACTATAGAAATTCCCGTTATAACTATTTGGTTTCCTCTTGTTTCTTGTCCCTATGCAATGTATATCCCTCAAGTCTTTTGTTAAGGAAATCGTTCATTTTTAGTAAGAGCATGGGATGGAAAAGGAAGGGGAAATGTGAGCTCTATTTAGCGACAAGAGAGAGAGAGAGAGAGTCTCATTGCGATATAATTTTGAAAAGGTAAAACTTGAGAAAGATGAAGTTGCGCTTTGGGATGGATACAATGAAAAGTGAGTATTTTGATACACGACGAGCACACACACTCACACCATAATTATGTCTGTTGTTCTCTCATATCAACAGATTATATATATGAAATGATCGCAAGGTGCAGAAACTTCATTACATGTATCAAGTTCCGTTGTAAATGCGTATTATTATGATTATTACCCCGTTTCATTGTTTCCCCTTTCCTTCCTCCCTTGCAATTGGTTTATTGTTGATACTCGTCGTGTTCCATTGTGGGTTTGTTACATTCCATGTTGATATGGTTTCTTCAGGAACATTGTGCCCTTTTTGTACAGCTTCTCCCAAAAAATATGTAGTAGGTTTTCTATACGAATTTCCCTAAATCAACCCGGACCATTGTGCTCGAAATGAATTGAATGGTGGTGTGGTGATGGAGATGCTGGTAATTTGGATGAAAGGGTGACTGTAATTAAGATAGGTAGTTAGGGGAAAGACAATAAATGGAAAACAGAGCACAAGCTATACAGCCAACCAGTCATTCTCGGGAAATTTACAGAAAAAAACAACCCTTGGTAGCTAGATACATTAGCACAATGCTTTTAGCTCCTTATATAGAAGTTGTATACGTATGCGATACTTGGAATAATAATGGATGGACATGGAATGAAATCGAATCTCTAGATAGAGGATCACTTTTATACTTAAAATCACTATCTCTCCTTCTCCATTACAATATTGTGTCCCTTTATTTGGCGAGAAGTGGAGTGGTGGTGTGAAAGTCCAATGAATTAAGGCTTGAGTCATCCATCTGAATGAGTGGAATAAAGTATTCTCTTCCATCCCTTTTTTCCCATTGCTTTTCTCTTCCCACTGATAATAATAATATATTAACGGGAGCTCACAGAGGGAACCTTTTTCCACGAGTGTTAGTATTTTGCTAATATGTATAAATGCATGTAATACGAAGGAGTAATAGAGCAGGGGGGACTTCTCTTTCGGTTTCAAGGAAAGGCTGATAATGTAGAGATATTGGGTTTAATACACTCCTTCCTGCTGAATAATAATGGAGCGGAGAGCAAGCAGTGATTCCACTAATAAATATTCCAATTTCATGGAAGAATGTGAGCCCACCACAATAAATCTCTATGAGGAGAAATGTGAGGTGATTTGGTGGAAAAAGGAAACAGATATTTACGCAGAAGTAGTCGATAAGCCTCTTATGCTCTTTACATTTTTAGTATAAAATGTATATTTTATTATGCATCCGGAGGAAAATGGTTCAGCATGTTTGTGTCGCTCACTCTCCTTCTGAGCTTCTTACAAGCTTAAGGAGGAGATTTTCTAGGGGAAATTTAATGTGCGGAATGGGATACCAGCTGTAGAGGATAATACTCCAGAAGAAGATAATAATGGCCAACTTCCACCTTGTAAATTCACATATGGCTGAGGAAAGGTTAATAAATGTGGAGTACAGTGGGTCATCGCAGTCTCAGCCGGTTTTTTTTGTGGGTCAAAACGTGAGGATGACAACCTCTGAGATGAATATCTCTTTCACGATTTGTTACTTTATTATTGGAACAAAACTTTAGGGAAATCTTATGAACTATGGAATTTCAAGTTTGACATATTGAAACGCCCTAACCGGTTCTCATCATCAAAACCCAATTTATCTCTATACAATAGTAAATGAATTTATCAAAATCTGATCATAATTCTCCATACATCAGTTTTCAACCTATTTGATATATTCCCAATTCCAAATCCCATAACTTTATTCTCCTCCACTAGCCCAAGTGTGTATTAGTTGAGACTAAACTCAATCCCAATTTCATACCCACCACTAACCCCTAAAACATTCTAGTAGTCATCTATAAGTATCCTAGTGCCAGTCATGGATCCACTTTTATATAAAGTGCGTAATAGTAATTTCTCCAAATCTCGCTGGCAACCCGGATAATGATGATATTGAACTTAATCCTTGTATTTCACGGTTATTCATTCCAAACTGAAGTTTCCTCGCCACCGTTTTCACTCGCCATTGTTGGCAAGGCGAGATGCTGCTGTAGCCATACCCATTCTGTTTTTTTCTTCTTCTTCTTCATCCTCGTGGATGATAGGAGAGGATAATAGCGAGGAGAAACTGCCACTTGGTCATATATAATACGCCTTTATCTCTCACGGCTACGTTTTCCACATGGACAAGAGTGCTATACCTATAAAGGCACTTATTCTAAGGAACAAATTAGACTGGTTTTTACTGTACCCTATAGGAAATTACTGAGTGTATGCTCACTGGAGAAAAGGAGTTACAATGATAATTCCGTTTAGCGACTGACTCAATCCTCCTCCTCTCCGGCATGGATGGTGTTGGCGTCGGTGGGAAAAGTTTATTGTGTGTTTCTAGCGAAGAGTTAGAGAGAGAGAGAGAGAGAGAGAGAGAGAAGAAGGAAGAAAAAAAAGTAGTAGTATGATGATTCTCCATAGAAAAGGATATTAATAGGAATAAGGGTGTGGGAATACATGTTATATTATTTTTAGTCGGAGGGAGATATGCGTATAACTTTTTACTCCAGTAGAATCGGCTAGACACACTCACGGTATGATTATCAAGGCAATATGAGCCCTTTAGCCTTTTGGATAGAGTATTTAAAGCGTAAAGTAGGGAAACAATGATAACAAAACTCATCTGCTTGTATATTTCTGGATAAGGGAACTCTTGTGTGGAGGGAAGTGAAAAAAGGGTTGGTTTTCTCCACAGCACAATATTATCTCGGTTTTTCTCCTCCACTCTGAGCCTCCTCTCTGCTTTTCTGGCTCGCCGCTACATGTGTTGCCCTGTTGTTGCCCTTCTATACGATTTCCCTCTCCTTTTGGAATTCTTAAGCCGCAGCTTTTTAAGCCTCATCGTTTCGTTTCATTTCTCAGGGTAATGTCGACTATTAAGCTTTAGCAGTGTCATGACACGAGCGCTTCCAGTCTCTTCTTTTCTCTATTCACGAGAAAAAGGGAAGAAGAGAAAGCTGTTCAGCTATCTCAGCTGGAATGACTTGGCCTCCATTTTTGGAGAAGCACAGCTCATACAAGACCGCGTCTTTCTCTCTGGCACTATATTAGGCAGCCAATTCCGTCTCATTACTCCCATTTAGAGTAAATGAATCTCTGGTCGATCTGACTATGATGTAGTTTTCGAGAAGGTTGGGACGAGCAAGGATGGAACGATTGTAATTACCCCGTTTGCCTTCTGAATTCGTAAATTAGCTGAGCAGCAGCATGAATCTTGGCTGGACGACAGGGAAAAGTCCTCTTCCGCCTTATTTCTCCTTGACTTCAATCAATTGCCCATTTTTTAAACTAACCTTTTAAGCGAGAAGGAATAAAGGAGGGGAAAAATGATACACAATGTTCTTTTTCACAGTGCGGTCTTCCCACATATGTTTGAGGTCACTTGCTTCACAAGAGTGGAAAAAGTGGTTGGGCAAAGTTGAACATGAGCATGTATGCAGTTCTCTTGTGGAGAAAGATATATGGCTTTTTGGGAGAATACAAGAATAATGGTTCACACTTTGGATTAGGAACGTACAAATTGAACATTTTATTGCTTCTTCATATCTTCTCCTCTTGATCATTTACATATGTTGCGCCCATTACACAAAAACAGATAGTTTCATCGTCCTAGAAAAGTCACCGTTTTTCCTTCGAAATGGCAAAGATTGCCCATTAAGAGCTAGCTCAGCCTCATGAAATCAACTCATTTTCACAACTTTAATTTTCTCAACTTCCTCCCAACCTCATTCCCTTCAGGATTTTATTACTCTGCTTTGAATTGTGGATCAATCAGAGTCATCACAAGAGGTACACAAGCTATAGTAATGGAGAACGTATGTTTCCAAATTGAAATTTTTAAAATCCTCATCCAAAATTGAGTGTTGAGAGAAATTTGTGAAAAAATTGAATAATCGAGTAAGCGAATAAATCAGGTAAACATGCCTTCTCAGCGCATTTTCCCACTGACACGATCATTTTTCCCTGTCAGTTGATTGCTTCATTGACTCTAAAGATTCCGAAAGTATTATAAATAACGGTGTTGAGTCTGTCAGCTTTTGGTAAAGTTTGTCTTTACAAAAAACAAAATCCCTTTACTGGAATAATACCTCATACAATAAAAAATCTATACAGCTTTTTTATTCTCTGCTGTCATATCCTTTATATTTTACAACCGTGAACTTGATGACTCAACTGAGCATGTTCCCCATCCTTTTGTCTACACTTATTTACAGTATTAGTTCATCCGAAAACATGAGGTTGGAAAGAGCTTTCACAAAAATCTTGAGTATATATATGCATATCATATATCTATATATAAATGATAAATCTAATGTCTTCCTGGACAAAAGGAAATAAATAGGAAATACAAGTAAAAAAACCTCAGTGGAAATAATCGTTACTGTATATTTTTCTCTTTATTTTCAGTTGACACAAGAAAGTTCTATAAGATAGTTTTCTATTCCTAAAGTAAACTAATATCCTAAAATATACCAACATTTACAAGAGTATAGAAGTGAATGGGGGGTAAAAAAAAGAAAAAATGTTCATGGTCTTTGTCGACTAGTGTGGTATGGTGGTGGGTGCCAAAAGAAGTTTCAAATGAAAAACGATTATGATGCTTAATGTAGCGTACCAAGTTTATAATAAATGAGCCACTGCTTCTCTCTCTCTCTTTTACCCCTTTTGTAATACAAACAATGCGGAGAAAAGTATAGTATTTTTACGGAGATATTATCTCGCTGTAAAAAGGAAAACTGTTTTCCTTTTTCTGGGAATCGATTGAGATTTTTTTTTTACTTTATGATGATGATACATGCTTGTCTCCCCCGGAAGAATATTATGTTTGGATTTTTTTTTCATTTAGCAAGAAAAAAAACGGGCTATTTACCCTTGGTATTTAGTAACATAAATGCTGGTACTGCGTGTGTATGACCTAATGACACCCCCTCAACAAAAAAATAAGTTCACGTTCTGTGAAATCATTAAAGATAATACTGCAGGGTGAAAGCAAATATGCTGCGTCTCATTTATTCCGCTTGAGGATTCAACAATGTTGCATTTTGGTCTATTGAAATGTGGATGAAATCCCAAGTATTTTGCTTTTGTTTTTTGGAGGGATGCCAATTAGACTTCTAATGGAGATCCTGCTAAAAACATAGATAACATAATAATACTCTATTTTCCTCAGTTCACAACTTGATTTTTCTTATAAGTAGATATGGTTTTATAGGTATTTTGAAACAAAATGTGCTCCCTGGTAAAAAAATATTTTATGAGAATACGCAGTCATCCGTTGAAACCACAACCGCAACAAAATAAATATCTAATCTTGTTGTTTATAAATGGCAAGCACATTTAGCAAATTACACGTTAAAATACAAGAAAATGTATGAAAGAAAGAAAATGTTTACTTTTGGCGTGGTTTACATTTTAAAACTGTGACAGTATTAGCAGGTATCCCGCTTCTCACTGGAAGGGGGCTTTTTTAATGTTCTGTGAAAACATATAACTTTGTGTCCATTTCAATTTTAATGTTCCTGGAGGAAAGTAAAATGGAGGAATGTTCTGTTTTTTGAATTTTGATGGGAAACTCCTTTTCCTGAGAAAGTACACAATTTTATGATGAAGTTGCGTCCTCTCAAGAAAAAGCTTCTGCTGTGACACTGACTATTTTCGTCTAGGTTTCATAGACTCTTCTTACTTTTACCGCAAGTCGTTAACTCCACCATTGTTTGGAGTAAATGGGACTCCAACAATTTTGCCATGTATTGGTAACGATTCCGTTTCAAAGTGGGATTTCTTTATGGGAGTAATAATACAGTGGTGCAATCCCACACTGCTTAACTTCCCAAGACTTTGTGAGTACTGCAGTGTCATTTCAAGAGAGAAAATGGTAAGCTACCCTTCCGTGATTGCTGGGAACAGAGAGACTTACACACTTTTTCCTTAGTCACCCCGACAAGAAAACACGTAAGAGGAAGGAGGCAAATTGCTCACATTGAATACTAACGAGCCTTAATTACGCTTTATACAATTTCAAGTGGAATTTAATTAAGGAGGAGAATCCCTTTTAGGGATGGAGGGAACAAATGGGAAAAATAAACGTTTATGAGATACAAGTATTATTACATTAACGGAGAGAAGAGACGAGGAAGAAACAAGAATATTTTTTTCCCTTCAAAACCTTTTTTTTGAGTCTTGTCCAATTGTCAACTTGAAGATGTTCCCTGCTGCTGGAGAATAACTAGTTTTAAGTTTTTTACCCTTCCTTCGCTCTTCATTAAGTAGCAATTTGTTTTTTTGAGCTATACATTCAAGGCATGCATGTTTGAGATGATGTCTTCACAGTTAGTTATCTAGCCACCTACTACATAGGTGGGACTATGTTGGAGAGCTTTTCATTCAGATTTACTCCATATGACGGGGACACGAGGTGGCTAAAAAGTGTATTGACTTGATGTTTCCTCAACAATACATTCACAACATACAGAGTGTGGAAAAAAAAGTGACAAGACAAGCATTGAATAACCTGTCAAAAATACATTAAACTACATTTACTCGCAAAAAGGATATCTCTCACCAGTCACCACATTTTCTAAACAAGCATACATTTGCCTCCGGTGGTAAGTTGTAGATATGGCGTGCTGCTGTCGGTAAAAATCATTCTTGTCGTGGTTTTCTGTCTGTTCGGAGAAAAAAAGCAAAGGAATTGTAAGTGACTTTGTAGGAAAAATAACTCCTACTCACCCTCATCAACATCGTCTTCGACATGTTTTCCTTTTTTCCCTTTGAGAGTGAGACAGGGAGAGAAAAGTGTCATATTTCTAGAATATAGTGACGACTAGGGAAAAAATGGTGTAGAGTAAAAAAGAGGGAGATATTAGTACATGTTGTACATTATTATTTATGATGATATATGCCGCAATGATGAGGGTGAAGGACTGATGGTATTTTTTTTCGTCTTTGAAATGAGCATAATAAGACCCTTTTATGACGCTTGACAAAAGTACTCTTTGAGTGAGCTTAACTGCCACATTTGCGTCTCTTTTGACTGCTCCTTTGTTGCATTTCAAAGAATGTTCATTACTGAAGAAAAAAAGAATGATAATTATTGTTGATGTTGATGCATGTAACTATCATCAAATACAAATTGCTCGTTTGTTCCAGCCTTGGAGAAAAGTTTTGGGTAGTTTGTAAAAAAAAACCATGAAAGTGGCCTCAGGTGAGTACAAAACAGGAATAGAGATCACATCACTAGTCACTACTACCTGGAATAAAGTTTCCACAAATGTTAGCGGATGGATCCAAAAGTTTCCCAGAAAAATACTTACATTAGGAGAGGTTAAAAGGAAAAGGGGAAATGTCACAAGGTGGGATATTTTACCTTTCGTGGGAACATTCATACCCTTTTCACTTTCCCCTATGCCAACTTTTTTAAGTCTGTATTGTCGCCATTCTGAGATGATGACGATATCATCTTGTCAAAGAAAGAAATTTTTTTCTCTAAGAGCCCAGCCAAGACAGGGAAAGAGGATAGAGGGAAAAGGGAAGGTTGACAAGTTTGACGATGTTGAGAATGTTAATGGTGATGATGAAGGAGAGAGGGTGGGAGAGAGAGTGGAAGTCAAAAAGGCAACACGAGCCGGCACCACCACTTCTCCTCACGATGGGATACTACTCTCCTGTTATGACTATTCTGCGTTACCACTTCATCTTCATTATCAAGTGCACACATGTGTGTAGTGCTCACACACAAGCCCGCATGCTTTTTCCCAGGAAGCCAAGGAAAATATTATTACTATTATTATTACGATTATTATTAGGGAAAAAATGTGAGCGCCTTGGATCTTTTTTTTTCTTTGAGAGTGAAAACGAGTCATGTTCAAATTCATGAATGTTGTATATGGAAGCCTCAACTGTGCAAAGGAGTCTGTAAATGTGTATACTATACTATCATCATCTTCCGCTACACTCACTCCTCTTTGACTATTCACGTCAACTCATTTTATAAAATAATGACTTGTCACACGCATGCAGTTCATGAACTTGAAATGGGATAGTTTTTCCTCTCAAATCCCTTAGAAAATAAGAGGGGAAAGGTTACAAAAGTATGTGTGTTTGAAAACGGCAGAAAAGCGCACAAATACATTATTTAGAATCACACATGCAAATTACTTGACAAGCACACACAAACTCTGCCCTTTTGAGTTCCTCTAGGTGTTTCATGAAGTCGTTTTTCCTTAGATTGAGACTCCAGAGAGGGATAGTTTGTTATGCATGCAAGTTGTTATGATAATGATGATGTGACATACATGTGTAGGGTCGTGGTACTCTGGAATACATACATATAACAGTATCAACATCGTCACCACATTCCATGAAAATCCTTTATTCCTCTCGTCTCCTTTCCCTGTCTATAGAAGGAGGACTAACATAAAAACAAAAAAAATACTGCTTGAGCTTTGATAAAGTTGTGTGGAGTCGTTATGACTACGTTTTCCCTTTCTCTCTCTCTCTTTCTCCTCAAGCATAAAAGTTGACTTGATGACATTTTATCAAAAGCCTGGAGACTCCCAGGAAAAACCTCATCATCATTACAGTGAACACAACACAAGACTACATTTCATAAGTCTCCTTCAACACAAGAAGAAATGATTGTGGTCTTCAGAGTTTCTGGCTCTCTTGTTCAATTTCTCATTTTGATCAAATGAATGACAACGTGTACACACAATATGGGAATAAATATTTCGGAGAAAAAAAAGAATTAAAAATACTCACCGAGACATACTGTCCTTGCTTTTTAGATGAATACATGAAAATATATTTCATTTTGGGTTTCGTGCAAAACTGGAAAATGAAATTGCATGGGGTACAAAAATGAAGTCTTCATTTTTATACACAGTTTTTATGTCCCTCTATCTTTATAATTTATGTTCATGGTTGTTGAGAGAGAAGAGTGAAAAAGGAGTTATATCTTTTTCCTTGGGAGCTAACGTCCCTGTCGATTTTTTTTGTTTCGAACAAAAAGTCATTCAAATGTATTTACGGGAATATTAAAAAAGCGTTTAAGCTCTCGGTTTTGACAAAATAATGCTCATAATGATGACGAAGATGAAGAGGGTTTCCCATGGATACAAGCCGTAAACGGGGAATGAGATGAGGGATATTAAAATTTAAACTGCTTGGGGAACAAGTCAACATGAAGAAAAAAACGAGGATGGGACTAGAAATATATTTATTTTTTATACTTCCTGGTGAGAGATTTTTCTTTTACAGTTCCGGATTAACGACGCAATTCTAAAGTGTAATAAAAACAAGCGTCTGTATTTTATACATATTTTTTTTTGAAAAACATTCAGTTTCTCCTTTTCCCATTGTATTTATTTCTTCTGCAGCTGTTATAAAGCAACAACAGTCTTGTCATCGGATCAGACAAATACAAGGGGCTCCTGATTCGGAGCATTGATGACGTTATTTTATATTTTTCAAAGAGAGCATATAAAGTGGGATTGATGGAGAAGGGAACTATCGTAAAATGTGGAGGAAATCAAAAGTACAACTTAAAACTTTAAGCATGGGGAGCAAATACGTGAAGATGTAAAACGAATTATTGCCAAATTTTTTCTTTCTCTCAGTCAATTCAACCTCTCGTGATTACTATCTGTGATGGATATCTCTCAGCAGGTCATTTTCTGAATGGGGATATACTTTTTTGTAGGTAAACCAAGGTTAACAAAAAATCTGCCACAAAATCCACTATCACGATGAGATCTTGAATTGCATCAAGAAAAATTGCAATTCTCTTTGATCCTCCGTGCTAATCTTCATTTAGCCTTGGAATGTTGTGAATTTACATTAAAAAGAAAAAAAACAACCCAGAGTAATAATCCTACCACAAGCTAGAAAGTTGGCTGGGCTATACCCCTACAAATCTTATTCTTTGTAGAAAGTAAATTATGACTTTAATCAAAGTGTAATCTCTCCTATCAAGAATAATTTACGGAATCACTCTACAGTTCTATTCCTCTAATTGAGGTTTCCCATTGGTGACAACAAACTTGCCATTTTGCATTTTTCTCTTTTCTCAAAATATCCTCATCCCATTTCAAACAAAAGGGGGATCTCATTTAAGCCAATTTTGTAATGGTTTTGAAAAAATACAAAATTCAAATACCTATTCATCTTCTGATATGCATTAATACTTCCACCAACGCAAGTAAAGTAGCTGTTGCTCAAGGTTTTAACCATTTACAACAATATCATGTAACCTGAGAGCACAATATGAATAAAAATCCGGAGGAATACTTGATACGAGTTTTAAAACAGCTTTTCATATACATACCTATGTATTCCCCATCAAAAAACTGTAATGGAGTAGGCAAGCCACAAAATATATGGCACTTGCTCAGCAAATGCATTTCTAATGGGTAACTGTTACATTTGACAAGGCTGGAGAATTATTGCACCCTTGTAAATGGCTCGATGTGATGATATCAGATGGGAGAGTGGTGGAGTGGGAGACGAACAAGACTTTTCTCAACAGTTGACTTTGTTGTTTTTGTATCTCTTAACTTGGTCTCCTCTCTACCCTCTTATTTTTTTCCTTTTCGTCTTTCCGCTTCTTTTCCTTGTGTTTCATTCCATTAGCCCATCATCCATTCTTACAAGAAGAAATAATGGGACAATTGAATGCAGTAGAATGTTTACGATAAGAAAAAACAAACTTGTATGCATATAAATGCATATTAGTTATATATATATTTATGTATACGAACAAACAAAAATTACTTGAACAGTCTTTGAAAAAAATGCTTTTGTCAAATAGCAAGAGAATCTTTGAAAAGAATAGTGCACCTTTGTGTTTACGCATAATCATCATCATGATCCTTACCATCAGCACACTTTCAATATAATGAGCTAAGAAATATCCTCATAATGGGAAACTGTGAAAAAAAGCATTTTCTTTGAAGAAAAAGTAGATGTTATGTCAAAAAGAGAAGAATATATTTAACAAGTTTGTGACAGTCAACTTAGTTCTCTCTTTCTTGTCAAAAGAGCAGCTCAGCTTGAAACAAAAAAAGTGAAATAAAGGTCTCCTTTCTTATTTTTTTACTTGCCACTTTCCATATGAGCTGAAGCATATTTTCATAAATGGAGAAGAAGAAAAATGCGCTTTTAAACACAAAAATATCCATCTTATATCTATATAGCTTAAAAATTCTCCCAAAAAACTTTTTTTTTTCCTCTTTTGAGCAACCAATCGATTGAAGTGGCGGTGGTGGTGGTGGTGTTGATGTGAATATTTTTATTGGAAGCTTACTTCCCAACAAGAACAGAGAAGAGGAAAGGATAAAGATCCCAGAAAAGGATGGATGATCCACATGAGACATAAATCAAAGTGTGTAAGTGTATTCCTTTTGAGAAAGTGACAAGAGACAAGAGAGAAGCATATATATCCTTGCACATTTTCTCGCTGTCTTTTCAAAAGAAAAAACTACTTGAGGAATCATCATTATCCTTATATCATCATCAACATCACATAATATTTATCGACGCTTCTTCCTCCTTATAAGACCACTTTTCTATGCTATAGTCTTTAGATACAAAAGACTTATATTCAAAAGCTTTTTATAAAATACATTACAAGGCTCGAGTATTTTCTTTTTTCCAGGGAGATCCAATAAGGAATGAATGATACGCATGTACACTTCAACTGTGTTATTTTTCTTTAAAGCTTTTATCGACGAATACACTCACCAGCTTACATCATTTGGAAACAAGTTCCTTTGAAATGGAGAGCGTAAGCTGTTATTTTAAGGATAAGTAGTGGCACTGATGATGATGATGCTTCCTCTCTTGCGATTTTCCATTGATGACTTTTCTCCTTTTGAAACTCCACCTCATTTTCTTCCAGCTTTAGTCTCCTCATTGACATGCAGTGTCATCACTCAACCATTTTGTCACCCTGGGAGAAGTACTTTCTCACAACCACCAAAAGGATGTTAATTACTAAAAAAAGAAGACAAGAGAGTGGCTATAAGAAGGGTTCTTTTTTAAGGAATTATCGTTTTGCTTCCTCTCCTTCTCCAGAATCTTCTCCAGAAATGGAGAACGTGAATGTGTCGAATGAGTAGAATATGTAACTCTTCTTATCATGTCATCCTATTTTCATTTTCATATCCCTTTTTTCCCTTAAAGGGCTCAGCCTGGAAACTCTAGAGGATACATGGAGAGAAACCTGTTCTCTTGTTTAACCAGCTCACACAAAATTTTCTATTTTATTTTCCACCAACTTGACTTCAAACTGCACCAAGAAGAATTGATGATGGGATGGTGACACTGTCACTATATCCTTTGGATGCACTCATTTGATATACTGAGTTGGTGCGTGCTTCTCCAGCTTTCATGCATTTTTTTGTCTTGTTGCCTTATGATGTCATGCATTTCATGCTTTTGTTCAACCTGGAGCAATAAAATGAAATGAATCCTAACGCAAGCACGTACAATTCTGCTATGGAGCATTGAATAATATGGGTGCACGCACCAAAAACTCACTTTTGACTGTGTATATCTTCTTTCTCAAGTGAAAATGCATCCCGTCATCACCATCACATCGGTTGCATATCAATTCGCGGCCGGTATGAACACTATGGAAATTTCATCTTGTATTATGCATGCATCCAACATATAAAAAAGAGCAGAGGAACGTGTGCAAGCTCAACGTCTTAAATCCAGAGAGACGGAGGATTCACAAGAAAGAAAAAAAAAGAATGGGAGAGAGTGGTGACTGGCAAAGAAAAGGCAACACTTGGAACACAAGATAATACAGCGTGGAATATTGTCAACCCGATGATGAGATGGTATAGCACACCATCACCAATGCAATATGCAGTTCATGACTGAATGCGGTTTTCAAAAGAAGAACTTGGTCCCGCACTGCATCATAAAAAGTTGTAGTGCTTCAAGCGGTTCTTGGAAACAGTGACATTTTGATAAGTCTATGAAGCAGTACGACCACCATCACCCTCGGAAAAAGTTAATGAATGAGTCAAGTTATCTTTTTCCTTGTCTTCCTTCCAACAACTGGATCCCATTCTTATGCATATTTTCTTGACCTTCATGCATTCGAATAGGCTAATCAGGAGGGAAAAAAGAGAAGAATAGAAAGACACACACAGAGAGAGAGAGAGAGATGGCATATCAAAACCTCCAAATTATCCATATCCACACAAACAATGCACAAGTGTGTGTGCATTGTGAATGTTTTGCCAGAGATGGTGTGTGTTCGTAATACAGTTTCAGTGCATATATTATTATTATTTCGTATTGTTATTTCCTCCTCTCCAACTTCTTGTGCTTCTTTTTCCCCCTTAATCTATCCCTATAAGAAAGGATTATTATTATGACTATTGCTGTTTTCATCCAGACTTTTGGATCCTCTGTCGAAAATTTCTTCTGGTTTGTGGGTCCTCTTCTTCAACACAGAGAGAAAAACAATGGCAAAGATTTTCCTCCAACTTCCTGGAATCATAGAAAACCCGGTCTCCCATCCCGGGTATAGTTTGGTGCACTAATGCATTTTATTATTTTTCTTCTTTCACTCTTCCAACCAGCCGGAGAGAATGGAAATGGAGAAGTACACGTAAACGGTATTATGCACCAAATAAAAGGCAACACTCCTGCACTGCATTACATTTACGGCAAAGTAGGCTTTTATTCACGGGCTGCACACACACAGGTCACCGAAATGCGGTTCTCCTCTTGCACTCCTACTCCTCCTGTTTGCTGTGGCTTTTCTGTCATTTACAATTTTCCTCCTTTTTATTTATGACTGATTCGAGGGGAAAAAGTTACTTTTGTTTTGCTATTTTCCCTTCTTCCTTTCTGGCTATCTTCTCCACCTTGTTCACCGGTAGTCTCTTGTGTGCACTGGATTTTCCTAGAAATACACCACTCAACAAAGAAATATTGTGGAAAGGAGGCTCATTACTTTGGTAAAGAAAGAGAAAGATAGCGCCCACACAAAAACTATCATCATTTCCACTTAAGAATGAAAAAAAAATGTACGCAAAACAACCCACCATGCATATGTATCATATTTTTGTTGAAAAAAAAATCCAAGAAAACACTACTACGTTCTATACCTGCTCAATTCATTTACCTAAATGTCATTCCAAATCACAAGCATAACCATGTCATTTAGGTGGAAATAGTTTTAATAAAAAATAAGCTTGTAGTTGGAAAAGGATATTTTGTATAAAAAAAATAAGCACAATAAAGTGAGCAGTTTAGAATGATAGAATATTTTCAGAAAAGAATAGATCCACTCCATATTTTCCACTATAGGTATACTCAGAATCCCAAAGAAGCCGACAAGTATATATGGATACATGACGGAATTCCCATTGACATTCTCCGTTTGTCAAATTAGATTGTCGGAATAAGGTTGGATGAATAAAAGTTTTTAAAATCCCTGGTGACATTTTCACGGCTAGTGGAATATCGACATAAGGAGTCATTCTGTTTATTTGCCTTTGCACCCACCCAAAATTTCCTTTGACGTGAGCCAATAACTTGAAAGAAAAAAATTCTCCCTCCATATTACTTTGACTGTGCGTTTTTATGCAAAGGAATAATAATACTCTTGTCTCGAATTTATATATTTATGAAATGCAAAAGAGAGAGAGAGTGAGAGGATGCTCACTATCATGTTTTCGAGATAGCATATACATCAAAATTTATGTAGATTACGATGTGTGTTTTCAACTTACAAGGGTGACTGCAACTCGTTCCCGTTGTCACAACTTGGAAAATGTCAACACAACTTTGTATCGAAGACGGAAAAACCAGGGGAAAAATACATTTCCCCAAGAAATAGTATAATTTCGTTAGTATTTTATTCATCCCATTTCTGATTTTCTATTGCGTATTTTTTTGTATATGAATAAAAAAACTTGAATGAAAGGTTAGGAATTTTATCGACATTGTGTAAATATAGGATGCATTAAGATGAAAATAATATTAAATGAGGGATGTATATTCTCCCCTTATCAGGAATATGCTGACGAGTGATTTAAGCACACAAGACAAAAACCATCCTTACTCATGAATCATCATTCCAAGATAACACGAAACTACTCTTTACGATGATGACTATGTAGTCGTAAATGCATCACAAAGTGTAGAACAAAGAAGTAATTTTAACGCATAAATAAACCTTGACTCAGGCATTCTAACGTCTGCTCTTCTTGTGTCGCGTTATTTATCCCCCAAAAGTACCTAACAAGTCAAGTCAGGAATAACAAGTATTTATACATCATCACTTACCAATTAATATTCTTCATTAAAATTGATAATTGTAGCTAAAACTCAAAACTTATAACCTCTCTAAAAATCCTTCATTCTATCCATGCTAAAAAAACTGGACAAGAGATGGAGTTCATATGAGTTCATGTGAGGGAGGATTCCCTCACTTGGAATGATACAATCTTTCAAGCTATCTAATATGGACCAACGTTCACACACATTAAGGGAGGAAAACAGAGTTGACGATATAAGTTTTTTCTTCATCACACTCGCTCTCTCAAAAAAAATCTCTTCCAGCTTATCATCACACTCGCCCCAGTATCCTTTATGCAGGGAGCTATGAGGATGCTGTTCGTGTGCGCTATGGAAAAAACGCGAAGGGGCATTTGCTACTTTGCACTCTTACAAGGATTACCAACTCTGCTTCTGCTCATTTCCCCCCTATTGTAACAACGTTGTGAGAGAGTTGGGTTTTGTGTATCTTGGTTTGCCTGGCACACGAGTCAACTTGCTAGCAAACATGGGAAAAGAGAATAACAGAGAAGCAAGTGTAATGTTTGCGTGCGTGCTACTCGTATAAGTAAAGGAGACTCTCTGATTTCCCCGTATAGTTGAACCAGTGGTCGTGAAGAGTCATCCTCACTTATTCTCATAGCTTTGCCGGCTGGAGCTGCAGTTGTGAAACTGGTGTGCGAGGTGAAGCACCCAAGTTTTTTTCTCTCTCTCTCTTTGACGCTTTCTACTTTATAAGAGTTGTTGGTGAGCTGTGGTGGAGTATACGTTGTGGAAACTTAAAGAAAAATAAAAGGTTTTACTCAAAAAGATCCTTTTCGGTCTTTGCTTTTAGTAAAATTTGAGTGAGTCAAAAAATTAAAATATTCTAATTTCAGTTTTTATTATTATAAGAATGCTAATTTTTTGGGAGAAATTAGTTGTGAACTTGAATTGGTGAAATGTGTTAAAAAGAACTTGTAAGAAATCGTCTCCAGTACACTCATATTCTTTTAGTACTTGAGTGTGCAGTGGACTTACGTGTGAATAATATGTAAGGGGCAACTTAACAATTTTACTAATTACTTTCCCCTATTTTAAGACAAGAAAACATTGCAAATTTGCATTTTTTCTACTAGAAAAATATAACAACTTGAGGGAAATCTCTATTCTAAGAATTTTTTTTTCACTCTGGAAAAGTCATCCCTGATGATCCTGCCCAAGTGAAAGGAACAAGTTTGAAATAGTTTCTCGTACGACTGCATTTAAACTTGCATTTATTACTGGAAACTGGCTCCCTACCAGAAATCTCCAAGCTCAAAGGAGACATCAAGACAATACGTTGTTGAGAGTGTGAACAAGTGAGTGAAAAAAACTAAAACTCTGCATTCTCAGTTGAAAGCCAAAACGAGGAAATGCTTTACTCCACGCTGTGACAAAAATACAAATATAAACTCTGTACAGAGGAAATAGAAAGCCTTGAGAGAGACAAAAAAGTGCACAACAAGAAACCGTTTCAAGATTTTTCGGTGCGTCTTTACCCAGCAAAATATATACATCATCTTTTTTCTTTGTCATTCACGCACAAGGACTTTCTTGAAGGGATTGTGAGAAGGAAAAAATGCAAAAGGAAAGAGAAGAGAGAGAGGGCCATTTATCAAATTAAAAACAAAAATTAATGAGAGACTTTGTGACTGGAAGGGTGTACCAGCGTTGTCAACTTGTCCTCCTCAGTTTCCCCTCATTTGTTTACTTCTCTCGGGCTTCTCTCATGTCTCATATGATATTTACAAATGAGCACATACGCTCATGAGCCGAAAAGAAAAACTACCTTTTTTAAGCTCAATTTTTCTCTCTCTTCCCTTCTCCCCCAATTTTACTGAATGAAAAACGGGAAAAGTTATGAAAGAAAGTGGTTCTCTCAGCTAAGCTCTATTATTTCCTTCAAGACTATTTCCAGAGAAGGATAAATTGGACGAGGTGAAAGTGAGTCTTTATTTATATTAAACAATGCTCACAGTCAAGAGTCAACTGGACACGAATTAATTTTCTCTAATTAAACCGACAACAAAGTGAGTGTTCTAGGGTAGAAAACTCTTCCAATTATTATCACTTTTTCTACTTGGTCGAGGAAAGCAAGTAATCAGGTGACGTATTCATATCCAAACTTTTCACGACAGGAGACAGTTCCCTGTCGTAAACTCTTTTTCCCTTTCCCTGATGAGTATTTACTGCTGTGTTGAGATTTCCTCGTACAAATCCAGCCTTTCCTTTTAAAACTTAATCCCTCTGTGAGCAAATGAGAGAGGACAAGAGAGTAAAAAAAACTTGTTTTTTCTATCTCTCTCTCTCTCTCTCTTCCAGAGAATAACTTGCAATATCATTAATTGAAAGGGTAATAATCGTATTAGAACTTGTCGAGAAATTGTTTAACATTCTCTCCAAAAAAGTGACAAAACAAGTGCTTAAATTAATGAAGAATAAGTGGACAGCTTTCCTATCCATGGAAAAACACATTTACTTTTAATGAGCCAAAAGAGCCGAGTGCCAATGTGATGAGAACCTTATGTACGTCTTCATTCCCTATTTAAATCTGATTGCAAAAGAAACGAAGAGAAAAAACGAGGAAATCTGAAACGAATGTTATTTCCCTCTACTAGCGTGTATAACATTATGCCAAAAGTAAATATCACACTTTACCCCAACTTTGCTGTCCTTTCATATCCCCATTGATTTTCATAAAAATAAAACTTTCTCTCCGGTAAAGAATAAAAGGAAATACATGGCTAAAATTCAAAGTTTTTTATTCAAAATTTAGGTCACGAATTATTTCCCACTACACAAGTGAATGATTTTTTGGGTGAAGAAAACTTCCGTCTCTCTTTCCGAGTTACCTATTTCTCACTCGAGTTTCATCCAACCATATAAAAATAAACTTTCCCATCAAGAAAACAATATAAAATTCCTTTCCATTGACTCGAATGTTTAACAACTTTGATTGAAAAAGGAATCCTTTCCCTTGTAAATTAGCAGTATTCAGAGTCCCCTTCAATGATACAGAAATAAAACTTGCAGGGCACGTAAAACTCGAGAAATGATACTAAGAGTCCAATTTCTTTGAATCTTCTCACCGTTGTGGTCCCGTCACCGTGAAAAAAGTCGTCTTCTCAAAGTGGAGGGTGAAAGCTAAAAGAGGGGTTTTTTCCATATAGACAACTATATAAAGAAAAAAAGGATAACTTCAGCCTCACCCTCCTTCCCTTTAAAACTTATACAGTTCTGAATTTGTATATCTGGGCGAGCACTCCAAGATATTTTCGCATCTCCACAAAGACAGAGAAAGGGCTTAGGATCGCGTGCTTAATTAATTAGCTGGAAATATCCTCATTGTTTTCTGAGTGACTCTTAGTGTTTGCATGAATAATTTTTCCCTCTCCATTGTGTTCTGTGTAGTGGTGGTATAGTTCTACTAGATGTATTGGTTTCACTCTGACTATACAATTTTCATGTTTTCACCGCTCCTCTTCACCCTCATCCTCTTCCTGACTGTGGGGAAGACAAGAGGCTTTTAAACCCAGAAAAAAATCATCTCTGTCTTCTCCTCTCTAAAGCAGAGAAGGAAACTTCCAAGAGAAAAAAAAGTTATCCCTTTTTATGCAAAAAAGACAATGTGGACATGAGCCGGAAATTGGAGGCTAGATTTAGCCAGTATCACTGTAGTTGCTCTAGTTTTGAAATGGGTTAAAACTCTTCTTTCTTTTCTCATATCGATTTCTACACAAACATAGGAAGTCTCTGAAAAAAAACTTGTTACAAGAATACCCTGACTTTTTAACTTGCTCCCTTTTGTTTTGCATAATGGGAAAGAAATAAGTGGAATATGCAACGGGTGAGACTATCTTACTACTCGAAGCATTAGGAGAGGAAAACTTGAGTGGAAAAATTGGAAACAACATTAGAGACAAAACAGTTTCATAGTGAAAGTAAAGCTGGATTATATTCTAGTGTGCTCTCATCAGCCTCATCAATACGAAGAAAGTAAAAGGAAGGATTTGCCTAAACTGAGGTAAAGCATTTTCTCCTCTCTATGTCTCTCCTTTTAGATTAAAAGTGAGTGGAGCTTAAAAAAGAAAAAAAAAATCCTTACAGCTCTTCATTTCTCTCTAGTTGTGCTAAATATGTGAAGGGAATGTGGTAGGTAGTTTGAATTCATTTTTCTTGTTGTTTTTGTTTATTTTCCTTTTGAAGGTATAAGCTTTATCCAGTCTCGCTCACATTTTCCGTTTGAAAGGATAACCGAAAAGAAGTTTTTTTTCGGTTTTCCCGGAGAGGGAAAACGAGAAAAATACTGTTTTCTTCTTCTCTCCTTTGCTTCTATCTTAATGCATGACATGAAGAAGCCTCAATAATGATCAGGATGATGTTGTTGATGAATGTCTACTCAATTTTATTCGCTCTATATACTCCCTTCCATGCTCTTGAGTAATGCAAGACTGCACTCGTGTACTTTTCTCTTGTGGCCAACTCACAGTTGCTCTTTAATTTCTTCTTCTAAACTTTTGTTTTTCATCGATGGAAAAAGCTCGTTCTGCTAAAAAAAACTCGAGAAAACTTCCAATAAGTCTGAATAGTTTCCTTTTGGTATTTCCTCGAGATGTTTTTACTTTCTGGAAAACAATGCAACAAGAATAAAAGTGAAAAAAATCCGCGTTATTTTTTTCTTCCTTTTTTCTCTTTTCGTTCACCCCGTCTAATTCCATTTTGTTTGAATAAATTCTATTGGGGTGATGTGAATACGGTAAAAAAATCATTTTCTCCTATACACTCAATGATTCTTGTTCATTTCATTATTTATTGCGGTTTTATGAGCATCACATTAAGAAAATTGCATTTGTGTAGAAAACACGGAGAAGGATGTTCATTCGAGGAAAATATTAATTATGCCATGGTAGCCTCGCTCGGTTCAGAGATAAGAGCATTATTTCACATGTGTTTTCAGTCGTCCACTATTATTTCAACTGTCATGACTCGAGTAAATTTCAAGTGGTGGTTGTCAATCAATCATCGTGTTTTTTTACGCAAATCACCCACAACAGGAGAGAAAGAGTGTCAGGTAGGAGAAAAAAGGAGTGGTTTTGTGGTCTTTCCTTTTGACATTTGATCTGATAATGTTACATACACACATGATGTATTTCACGTAATGGTCATCATTCATCAAAGGAAATACATGAGAATATAATATATTAAAGAAGACAGCGTAAAGAAACCTTGTAGCTCTCATATTTCCACACAAATGTTGTTCATGCTTTATCCTTGACTAAATATTATTTCTTGTTTCTCGCATTGTTCGAAAATTTCGCGAGGATACAAGCAGAATTGGGATATATGATGGAAGGAAAAGGGAGAGTAAACAAACACAATCCATTTGCTTCCCATATATATTTACCCAAAGCTTGGTGACCCTGCTCATTTACCAATGGACTTGATAAATGTCCACTTTTATCTTTACTCAATCCTCCTAGGAGGAAATGGAGAAATGCATTAGTTTGTCCTTAAAGTGTGTGCTTGGAGAGAGTATGATGAACAGAACATTGACTAGTGGTTTTTGAGAAAGGAAGCAATATTCTAAACAATTGTGAGCCCGTCATTCACTAAAATCCAACACAAACAGGAAGTCATTGTTTGCATAGTATTCACCGTAAACAAAATATGTGGGCAACTCCTCCAGAGAAAGTGTTGTAGGTGAATAGGGAAACAATGCTAGAGTAAAGTCACTCTGGAAAGAATCGATCAAAACATTTCTCCAGTGGATTCCACCTTTTTACTCGTTTTGTACAATTCCAACAATAGATGATATCACGGTGGAGAGATTACCAGATTGGCTCTAGCTCTATATGCTAGTCTCTTTCTATAAATTAATAGGAATGGAGAAAATGAGGAAAGAGGTTTTTGCAATAACGATTAGAGTATTTCCCATTGGATGCAGATTGCTTTACAGATTATTATGATTATTACCACCTTCGATCTCAGAGTGTTGATACTAGGGAGTGTGGTGTTTGACACACTTTGTGAGTGTGGAATAGAGAAAATGTATACTTTCCACGGGGGAACCAGCTGGGGAATATAATTTGCGAGTAATCTACACGCGTATAATACCAGAGTAGAGTTGACTCTTGTTCGAGAAAATACACAAGGAGGAAAGCTGGAGCCGTGTGTGGAAAAAGGTGGGTCACCCAAATTGTGTAGGTAGGTAGGCGTGAGGGCAAAATGTCATTTTCCTGATGGTATCATATCCACTCCTTTTATTCCTTATGGCAATTCAATACCAGAGAATTACTCAAACTCTTCTCTGTATTATTTCTCCAATACCAAAATATTATATTTTTCCTTGTTGCTAATATTGCTCTAGTTTTTTCCCCTACTGCTTGCATATGTTTCCCAATACGACATGGAGAAATAAGTATACAAGGAAAAATATTGTCTTTTAATATAAAAGTTGTTCACTGTGTTATGAATGTATTCATGAAAGCATGATTATTCCAAATACAATTACTATTTTTCTCTTCATTGTCTCATTACGAAAGTGTGTTTTTTGTGTTAGTGATGAACTCCTCTTATCATGATTAGATAGGAGGACAAGAGGTGTAGATGGAACAGGAGATTGGCAACTTTATTGAAATTATACTGTTGAAATTTTCATTGGCGGTGGGATGTCATTAGCGTTGTCGTTTTTATCAAAACTCCATTTCCGCTTTCTCCCCTGCCCCACTCAAAATGGGGGAGTAATTAAGTGAGTTCAATCCCAATATGAGTTGGCTCTTCTACCAAAAATTAAATGGAAGCACATTTTTCACACACTTTTATTACACATACCTCAATACATACTTCTTGTATTATTTTTCAAGTAGGACTTCTTTTACAAAAGAAAGACATGATGTGTAGAGGCTCATCATTCTCTGTGAGAAATGGCGCTGAAACTCCAAACTTTTCACACTTGTCCTTTTCCCTTCATCGCACGTCGTCGCCAAAGCAAACACCAGTGTTGATTTCTTTCCAAATATAAAAATATATATTTGTATCCATAAGACATATAGATGTAAAAGCTCCTTTCACTTGGAACATGTCAGTCGGCATGTTTTTTACCCAGTCAACCACCACCTCACTTTTTCAACTCAGGTGCTTTCCCAAAACGCCAGATATATACATTTAGGCTTTTCATCTCCTTTCTCCTAGAAAAAAAAGTTTAATAGGATATAATCAATCAGCCACAGGAGTAACACAAATAAGCAGCTCTACACATTATGCATGCATACTTTACTCCAGTGGAAAAAAATACCCTTTTTCTAGTGAATACACATTCCACAGTGTAGTCATGATGGGATGCATTCAATATAGTTTTCTCTCACTTTCTCTCTCTCTCTCTCTCTCTCTCTCCTCTTCCTCCTCTATCTTACACTTGAGTTTCAAAGGAAAAAAGTGGCATTAGATTGGAGTATGATACCCAGAGCAAATTTTTTTACACACTTCACCAGGCTTCGGCTCACTTGACGCATTTGTTCTTTTTACCTGGTTGACTCGCTACAAAGCTGGGTTGGCTTGGGAAGTGGAACCCAAAACCGAAATCCACTTCGGTGGATGCTTCCACAAAAAATGCTGCATTTCGCTCCAATACACCAAACACGGGAATTCCGTGGTAAGGTAGGGACCCAAAGCCACACACATTCTCTCACACTGCTTAAGCTTATCTCTTGCACTATTTTCCCGCTGGAAAAAAACACAGATAGAAGTATAAAAGAAAACAGAGAAAACATCTATACTAAACCCTCTACCCAGATAGCCATTGGCTTTTCAGTAATACAGATAGATAGAGAAGAAGAAGAAACAAGGAAAAAAGTCTCTTTTGCACCATCACATCCTCTCCCTTTCAGACTTTGTCTTCTTTCTCCAGCAGATAGTCTCCTTGCGACTAAAAACCTAGTGAACTTTTTTTTCTCTCCGTATAGTTGTATTCTTCTAGCACGTGAAAAAGGAGCACTTATCCGGGAACGCAATTCAATTCCAAGTCACATGTTTGTCGGCTTGCATACGGAGTATGTGGATTTTATATATAAAAAATAACTTTACATTCATACCAATCTATACACAAGGAAATCAGATAGATATCACTATCCTTATTCTCTTCTGTCTTTTCTTTCCTCCATATTCCAACACAAGAAAGGGAGAAAAAATGTATATGTTAGCCAAAGGCATACGAAAATATGCTGAAAGGCAAAAAGAAAGAAGGGACGGATGTTGCTCTTCTATCTGTGTACAGTATTTCCAAAGAAAAAAAATCCTCTCTGTACAAAACTCTGGAAAAAAGGGAACATAGTCACGAGTAAGAATCACAAGATAGCTTTTTGTGTGTGATCTAGGCCATACCCGGTTGCTAAAGGGAAGAGCATATGTGTACGGATAGAAAATGTAGTGCTTTTGTTTCCCTTTCTGACTCCACCATACTTGACGGTTTGACCTAGCTTTTGAAGCCCTTGTTCCCTTTCCACCATGGGTTGTTTCTTCCTCCCAAGTTTTTTTATTTCGAGAGGATGCATGACAAAACAAGCCAGCC
This sequence comes from Sinodicranocentrus sp. ZH6, assembly GCA_027743935.1. Classification (NCBI taxonomy): domain Eukaryota; kingdom Metazoa; phylum Arthropoda; class Collembola; order Entomobryomorpha; family Entomobryidae; genus Sinodicranocentrus; species Sinodicranocentrus sp. ZH6. The sequence goes on from JAHZNA010002619.1 coordinate 56,051, forward strand.
TGGAGGCAACCAAAGAAGCATAGAAAAACATGTGGAGTGATGAAGCTCTTTTCTTTCTCTCTATAGCTAACTACTATACACGTTTATCCGCTTCGTTTCCCTCGTCTCGCCTATCTTCACTTTGGAATCTGCCCTTTTTACAATTGGAATTCTTGCGAAAGTAACATAACATATAATGTGCAAAAAAATACAAGTATAAAATAATATCATGTATATTCCTCTCCTCCACCTCTACAAACACAATATGGTGAGGGAAGGATGTGAAATCCAACAAGCTGTTGCAGTAACAAGAAGTCGCGACCAGTGAAAAAAAAGTCTAGCTTTATTCACATCTCCTAAAGTGAAGGTAGCAAGGGAAGGGAAGACATTAGAAGGAATATATACATATTAGAAATATACACAAGCCACCGAAAAATTATCCATCTGTTGTTTCCCTATATCTTGTCGTGGTCTTGGTTCAACACAACTCAAAGTGAAAATAGATCTTGTCCAGAGGATGAGATGGAGAAGAGTAGCACTCTGTGTGTATTAAATTGTACAAGCAGTTTTTTCCCTATGAACGAGAAGCAATCTACACCAAAGAAATGTAGATAAAATTCTCTAGCTTGTACTAACTCACAAGGAAAATAACGACAAGCTAGGGAAATAACTTGGTGCATATGTGAAGGGAAAATGGGACTGGAGAAAATGATATGAATCCACATCTAACCATTTTTTCATATATATTTTAGGCACATCAGGGTCAATCAGGTTTCCTTTGAAAAAAATGTTGCTTTTTACGAGAGATGCTTCTAGTTTTGGAGTAAAAGAGAGAAAAAATATGAAATGAAAGGAGTGAAGAGAAGAGAAAATAATAATGTGTATTGTATTGCATTTGTAGAGACCTCGGCGCATCCCTGTCTACCTGTGTAATAGTCGTAATAAGGGGGCTAGTAATGGTTTATAATAATGTAGAAACTCGCTCCTCTCCTAACAATGGTGGATATCTTACGAGTCTTTCTTTTCTCAGGGAGCTTTACTCTTTTGTCTTTTTCCGGGCAACCATTACATACTGTTATTTTATTACGAGATTTTGCAGACATTCGTAAAAGTAGAGTTGGGTAAAAAAGAGTATGTGTTTTTGCAAAGGAAAGCTAACAACATTTTGAGACACATGAAGAGAAAGAGAGAGTTGGATCATATCTTTTTTTCCTTTCTTCCTAAAGTGTAGAACAATACAAGTAAGAGAGGAAAAGAGTGAGTCTGTCTAACACAGTAATAACGTGTCCAGGTCGGTCCATTGGCTTTCATTTTATGACTTTTTTCATCTTGTTTCGTCTTCCTTGGTTAAAATATATTGTACCAAGTTTTTCCTTTTTCTTTCCAAACCTGGGAAATGGAGAAAAGCGGAATTGTGAAAATCGTTAAGCTGGTAGAGAAAGAGAGAGAGAGAGAGAAACGTGAATCTGTCTTAAAATGTATACATTTTTTTCACTAGCAATCAACTTTTTTTCGCTTGGGTTAGTTGAGGAATATAAAGTGGCTAAAGTTTCTTTCCAAACTCTTCAAACGTGGCTACTTCCCAAGCAAAGTTATTTTTAACAGGCTAATTTACGCTCAAACATAAAAATGATCGGGAACCCTTTGGCTACATATTTTTGTCCAAGTTTGTAATTGAAAATGGGCTTACTGACAAACAAAAAGGAAAAAAACGAGGGAAATAGCAATGCACACAAACTATCTAGAAAATAATACTTTAATAAAAAAAATATCAAGTGGAACGGATATCAGCTTTTTAGCAAGAAAATTGCAATTTTCCTCTTTATTTAGTTTTGTAAAGGAAATTTTTCAGTTGGAAAAAAGAGAGTGAAGTGAATAAGGAGTAGAAAGGTGTAACAAGGACATTTATATTGCCTCACAGTCACAAATAATACCTCATATAAGGAAATCTTCCTAGTTCCTTAAGTGGAAAGTGGTCGAGGAGAAATTGGTAAAATCCTTGAGAAAAACTTGAAACTTTTTCAATGTTTCCCTCTCTCCATGTGCCCACCCACTTTACTCACTTGCTTTTCATCCCATTTTTCTATAGTCGTCGTGTGTGGTGCATGTCCACTTGCAAACACTGCACTACATTTTTCCCCTCTTCTTCAAAATGAATGCACTTCGTATGACTAAAGTTGAATTCCAATGGAAAAGGTGAAAACACGTGAAAAAAGTTTTCAATGGAACACTTTTTTCTTCACTGGGACACTTTTCCCATTCAGCAATTTTTTACATTATATAATGTTTCCCAGAGCATATGCCCATTTGAAGCTTAATAACGTCATGTAAGCAAACCACACTTTTCTCAGTTATCATTCCATTGTTTAAGTAAAAAGTGGGCTAAAAGCCTGGCAAATACAAAATATGTGGTTGGACACATTAAGCAAGGAGAAACTTGTCCAAAAAGTCCCACATGTTTCCAAACGACTAACTTTTTTTGGCAAATGGGTAGCCACCCATAGAAAAAGTTAGCATGTCCAAACAGAGTGTGTTAGTGTGTGTGCGTTTACAACTTAAAATGCTCCAAATGTGCGAGAGCATAGAACACACTCAGAAAGTAAAGTAGGGAAGGAGGAGAAAGAAAGGAAAAAAAGCAAGTGAATGACTCCATATCTGTCTCTTTCGCAGAGGACAAGAGAGAAAACTAAAGAAGACGAAAATCACCTTTAAAATTGTATTTCCAGTCTCAAAGGCCAACTTTCAAGCGTCTTCCTTTCTCATAGTGTACTCTCAGATATAAAAGAGGATACAAGTATATTTTTTTATTTGCCTAAGGCTACATTATAACGACAAGAACTCCAAGATAGCAGTGCTCCTTCACAATTTTAACTTTGTTAGAAGATGAAAACGCCCAAAGTATGTGTGGAATAAATAAAAAGAGATATTTGGAAGAGTTTTAGAAGGAGAAGGAAAAATCCGTTTTTTCTTCCAACTCCTTTTTGTTATACAATCCCCTCTCCTTGTAAAGAAAACTTGGGAAAAGTGAGCGCAAATGACACAATAGCAGTCTGTTATTACGCGACAGAGAGTTTTCCTCCTAGGACCGTCACCAAACCAAGTCAATTCGAGTGTGAACAGGTCATCGGTTTAAGAAACGTCTAACTTGACGGTGTACAGGGAAGGAAAAAAATGTATAGATTCAATGTATCTCTTCCAATCCATTCACTACATATGTTCCACTTTTCTATTTTCCTCCCGGCAATCCCATAAGTGTAGCTTTGCTTTCTTCACCAGTGCCTATGAATGGAGGAGATATGCTTGGAGGAAGAAAAAAATGTTTTTTTATATTCTTGTCACTCGATCAAGGAAACCTTGTAAGGAGGAAGTTTACTTAGGAATTTGTAGCCAACCTCTTTGGAATGTTTCATGTTGACTAAAAAAGTTGGCTCTGACAGGTGCTGAAAGAATTTAATAATTGAGACCTTGAGTTGTACTCTTTTCAGCTATGTATATTCTTCCACTAGTTTACTAGAATATAAGAACTAAACTCGAATGTGTGCTTGTTTAGCGTGTTTGTAAACACACATATGTTTGTAATATCCTGTTTTTTTTTCAGGGAAAGAACAGAGTAAAAGTTTGGAGAGGAGGTTATTAAATGTAGTTGCTAAACATGCTAACCTTCCTTCATTTTTTTCTTCTATTTCTAGGCCAAAACTGAGCTGTTCACAGTGATTTCTTTCTGAAAAGGAGGTAAAGTGAAGTGAAAAGGAAAACAGGGAGTGAGTAAATAAGTAAAATATATGAAAAGTGTGAAGGAGTTTGTTTTTGCTGATAAAGGAAAAAGTGCATAGGGAAAAAGAAAAACAAGTTATTAAAATAGAAAAAAACCTTTTACTCAAAGGAAAGCTTTCAATATTAAAGTTTTTTTGTCAACACCCCTGATTTTCCCAACAAGAAAAGGACGGACTTTGAGAAACTGAAATAATTCACAAATTTGCAGGTAAGCTTTGTCCAATATTAATGAAATCTTTTGTACTACCTACCATTATCATTGGAGCCAAGAGGGAGCTAGAAACGAAGAGAAAAAAGTAGTTTCATTAGTTTTGCAAATTCCCTTACTAAAACCGTCTGCCATATGAAGAAAAGGGTATAAAATACGGACATATATATGTCTACAAGCCCTTATGAATATTTGAGTTTTCAGTCTCTAAAATTTAAGCCGAGAAGGGAGTAAGAATTCATGAAGACGGACTTTAGCTTTTGCCTGTATTATGCCTTCTAGTAATTATACATATTCTTTAGCAACCCTTTTTTGCTAGCCTTTTATGAAAAAAGGGGAAAGAGAAAGAGGGAAAATTAGAACTAATGAAGAAAAGCCTTCTTTTCTATACATTCACACAATCCGCCGTTTTGGTATGTGTATGAGTGTGTTAGAAGCAAAGCCAGTTTTGATCCCGTGTCGGTCGACCCATTTGCATCTCACCTGGTGGGGTTCCGTGTGGATTAATAATTAGGACGTACATTGTACAACTGCTTTTACTGCAGCACTACTACTACCACCGCCAACATCACCACCATCTTTTCTCTCTTGCATTTTCCTTTTCTCTTTTGCTCTGCATAAGTCAGCCTCGTTCGTCATACTGCAGATCTCTCTCGCTCTCTCTCGTTGTAATGATATCATTATGAGAAAGTTTTCTCAAGGAAAAGTTAAAAGATATGGAGGAGAGTATAAGGTTGCATGCACTGTGGAATTTCTAGGGAAGCCGAACACCTGCATTTAAAGAGAAGAACATTGTGTATATTATGCATATTTCTGTTTCCTTTACCCTTGTTTACATTCTTGAAAGTTTGACTTTGAAAGGATTTAAAATAAAAATTATTTATATCTTGAGCATATTTTCTTCAGGGAAAACTTAGCCTGTCCTCGTTTCCTAATTCCTTATGGACTGATTAACATAGTTTGACCCTTTTTTTCACAACTTTCGCCTAAATTAGCCTTCACTTTCTTATACGCAATTGTTTTAGGGAAGTAGAGGGGAAGGGAAAATTGTTGCGAAATAGAATTTTGCCATTTATTTTTTTACACATTATTCCATATCAACCTAACCAGGTATGAAGGTTTTTTCCAGACTGCTGACAGATTCACGATACGTGGTTAAAACTTTGACAGTGAATTTGATTGATTATCCGTGAATCCGGTGGTTTGACAAACGGAACTAATTTCGTTCAACCTGGGGCATTATAATAATCTCCTTGAAATGTAAACTCCTACCGGAGGTAGGAAAACGTCGGGGGTAATTTCTCTCAAGAAAATTAACTTATTCGCTTCCCATTTATTTTTGCTTCACTAGAGGTTAGCTCTTACCGCGATATATTTTCACAAAGGCTTGCAAACGCCTCATATTTCTCACTTGTGAGGATCATGCACAATATCAATGAGAAATATGTAGGGATTTTGTAGCACACTATTGGGTTTAGCTTATTTATAACTTGGAGCTTGAGAAAGCGTAGCGAATACAGTTTATATAACTGCACACACATCAGTGAGGAATAATGGGAAAGTGCGAAAATAAGACTTGATGCTCGAGGTCGTTTGACATAGTGAATTATGCCTGGGTGATATACTGCACGCAAGTAAAATTGATACAGAGCTCTTGCCTCATTCATACTTTTCATAGAGAAGAAAAAAATGACTTTCCATGAACCGTGAAATAGATAAGCCTGTTTTTTCCTCTGTTATCCACTCTCTCCTCTCTCTTCTTCGCCGTACATCAACATCTGTATTGGCACGGTGTCCTAATATTACATAACTAATTCCGATATGGGATACACGGAGGGGAAAGCTGATGTTTTTTTTAGTTGAAATATTTTTTAATTCATTTTTTTATTCCAAACATGTTGAGTGTAAAGTATTCTTTTCAATTTCCACCATACGGCCAACTCCCCAAGTTTAAGTTCTCCTTCTATTTATAGCCTCTGTAATAACATACTATTGAAAATTGCTAAAGCTCGTAAAAATTGGAAAATGAATGTGTGCACTATTTATGAATTCATGTGGACTTCATTACAAAAAAAACTACGACATAGAAGAGGAAAAATATTGAGTAAAAATTGGGCTGTTAGCTTCATACATGGGATAGTGTAGGATACGATATCATAAAAAGTCCAAGATACCCATCTTAATTACAAGTCTACTTATTCGGATACATAATTATTTATGAGCCCATTACATTTTTGAATGGAATGTTTACTCTTGCTTGGAGAAAAGACGGGGGAAAACCAGAAGCCCAAAAGGTTACACATATTGTGAAAGAAATAACTGCTTTAGCCTTTTAACTCATAGTAGTTTCTTTTTTTTGAAAAGAAAAAAAAATCGCCATAACTTCTTATTACATCGGTGAACTCTATTCTATGCATGTATGGATTTTTCTTTATGCAGTTAGAAAAAAAGTATTGCCTTATTTTTTTGGCAAAAGGAGTACAAAAACGCACACATGAATGAACCTGGTTAAGACGTCACACTGGTGATCAGTGGCAATAAAGAGGGAAATGTGTTTTAACTAATATCCTGTTATACAGTAATTTGTGAACTTTCTCTTCCACTCTGGAAAATGGATGGAGAGAAGGAAAGAGAAACAAAGTTAAAAAAAATTATTCCATACACATCCACCTTACCCAGTTGTATTTTAATAGAAAGCTAATAAAAGTTGCGTTTCATGCCGGAGCTAATCTCACGAATAATATTTTACGAGCTTTGCTAATGGAATGAGTAACGCATTTGCCTAAGCTCTCTCCCTTCACAGAGAAACATTTTCTTGCTAATCTAACAGCTTAAAATGGTCACATTTTTCTCTCTCCTTATCCTTCTCCCCATTTGTGAATATAAAGAGGACTTTTTGCGTGCTTAAATTAGCCTTCACGCTAATTAAAGTGGATGCAGTCTTCCATACAATATTTACTGATGGAGAGTCCTGATATAAAAAAAAACTATTTGCAATCCAACTCTCTAAGCATTCTAGCCTATTTAACACTGCAGCTTTTTCAAAACATTGGGATTAGCTTAAGTTCCAACTTGAATGATAACTTCAAGCGCTGCGCCGGAAGTAAAAAAAACGAGGTTGTAAGATGACTGCCAGGAGTATCACTTGTCCTCAAAGCAGCTTTTTTTACAATCACAAATTTCAAAATGTTATGTCATTTCCCATGCATGTTTTATCTCAGATGGAAATAAGCTCATCTCTTGAGTCTCTAAAAATGGGGAACTCTATAGAGCATATGTAGCATGCTGATTTTTGGCAGATGTGTGAAAAAACGGTGAAGCGAAATAGAGCTACTTATTATGACAGTATTACGCTATATGTCATCCCTTATCCTTTCCTTAACATGTATTGAAAGAGGTAGAGAAAAGTTCTTTTCACAGCAAGTGGAAATGTGGTGAAGTGAGGCGTGCAAAAATATGACTTTGAAATACGGTCTCCTTACTTATAAATATATCCCTTGCAGTTTTTTTTTCTCTTCTGGAACAAGCCCACAGCAAGAAAAAAAGCTGGAAGTGTTCCATATCATTTCAAGGAATATTATGAAGTACCGTTACACCATTCACCCAATAATCAGACAACACATATGGATGTCGTTTTTTGTCTCTTTCACATATGTATTTTTTGTTTTCTTTTTATCCCGTTGTACCCACCATGGTGTGGTAGGATTGCACATGGAATTTGTGCGTGCAAGCTGTATAACGCTAGTCGTCTTGATGGGACGTAAAAAGCATAACGTAGCTCAAATATGTGTAAAGTTTATGATGTTTAGGAATGGATGAATGTTATTACTTGTGCATAACTAGAAGGAGGAGATGCTATAAGTTTCCTAATGTGAATATGAAAAATAGTCCCGGTCTAATGCTAACTCACTATATTTTTTTCCAAATGGCTTTCCTCCTCTCTAGTTCATTTCTTTCAGTTAGATTATTACATACATAAATGTACAATATTTTACTACCGCCTTCTATTCCCATCTTTGGGAAAAATGGAAAAGGAATAATGTTAATGGATGCAGATGGGGACTGCATTTAAGCTTCATAAAAAGGTTTTTTTCCATCATTGGAAGAAATAAGAAATATTTTGGGAGCTTGGCTTGTGTAAAAAAATGACACTTTTTCCACTGCAAAGAGTGCAAGTGTAGGAAAAGAGAGTGATGTTTGTATGCTTGATTTAATCTTGCATGTGCATAATATCTTCTTCAAGGAAGTTTTCATCTTACAAGTTTTATGACTGAGTTGAGAGAATCCACAAGGAGAGAAGTATTTATCTGGATCTTTGATTTTTTCAGTTCTTTCCGCATCACTTCCGTTTTCCATCTTGTTACACGTGTCAAAACACACTGATATTACGGAAATGATGTGAAATAATAGTTGAGACATGGAAGGTTGAGTGGTTGAATGGGTTTAAGAATGAAAAATGATGTTTTCAAATGTGAGATGCAAGTCGAGGTCTAAAAATCAGTAAATCTTTTTTCGTTTATTTTTTTTATCCTTCCGAAAAAAATCTAGCACGCAACAGTTGTTCCCCTGTCATTAATTAAGCCGTTCTGGATGGAAAAGAGGCAAAAAGTGGAAATTGATTTGGAAAGATATGAAGAATTTTTTTCGTCTAGAGTAAAGTTCCCCCTCTCACCTGTCGTTTAGGGAGCAAACTAGAGTTGTGAATTATTTCCTGAGTAAATTAAAGAAAAAAAAAGAAAAGGGAAAATAAGTGTTTTTTATGCTTCTCGTATAGCGGAAAAATAACGAGCTTTCATGTCACGATGTACACATGTGTAAGGTATTAAGTTCTGCTAGTGGCTGCACTTCCGTTCTTGTTCCGTCCCATTTCGATTTACTCTGGAATTTTTTATACTGGCAAGAATGAAATTAAATGCAAAAAAAGTTTTAGCTACATCCTATTTCATCCTATGCTAATATACTGTATAAATAATGGAATAATGAGGAAGTGTATATTCAAAAGGGGAAAATGAAGTTGCCACTTTAGGTAAACAAGTAGTGCATGAATGACATAATAACAGGGACAAAGTGACAATGAGGATGATGACATAACTATCATACCATGATGCACCAAAGCATACCAGTAGCTGACAGCTGGGAAACTACAAACTATATCCTGCTCCTCTCTGGCTCTCTCCCTCACAGCCAAGTTTAGCAAGTAAACAGGGAGGAAATTAAGCGTGACAGGAAGTTGAATTGGGAAAGTGTTTTTTTCCCTCAACTTTTTTTACACTTATGCTTACGCTCCACTCCAATTATCTATGTATATGTTTAATTTCACGCACAAGTAATTATATTACAAGTTTAGAGCTACATGTCGGTCTACCTCAGAGAGTTTTTTTCACCGAAAAAATGAAACTACTCTTGCCACCATGAACAGACAAACTTCCAGTGAGCAATCAATCTCTGGTTAAAAATGCATGCGTAAATTTTTTTGTATGTGTGTGTTCTGTTAACGTTAACATGCAAGACACCAGATGTGATGGGTGGTTTGCTGTTTTTGAAAAAAATACAAATTATGCGTTTATTTTCACAATTTTTAATTGGAAAATTGACAACGAAAATGGTATACGCTGTTGGCTTTGAACTTTGCGTGAGTAGAAACGAGGTAAAATTATCATGAGAAGGAAAATATCCTCATAAAAACCTCCACTATATCCGTGTAGTCTGTTGGCGGAGGGATTAGAAACAATGAAGTTTATGCATGTTTCATGCGAAAAATATATCAGTGACATGAAACAAACAGGTGGGCTCATGCTTGTTCCCTGTCTCTACTCTACAAACTTTTTTCTCCTTCTCGCACAGTGGGTGGTGTCCATTGTAAACTAGAATTTCGCAACGAAACAAAGCTTATAGCTTGTTGTAGCAACTCATGAAAAACTCTTGTTTTACTCTCAAGCCGGGACCAACTCTGAAATCCAGTGACATACATAAATATTCAAAACACACCCTGAAAACCCATTCATGCTCAAGCTTCTCCAGGTAAATCTTTGTCTTTTAGGTGGCAAGTGGGAACGGTAAAAAGAAGCCTATTCCAACTTATCTCGTACAAGTCCCTGGAAGCGAAAAAAAAAGTTGGGTAAGTGGTGATGACGAAAGAAGCAACTCTTTCTAAGTCTACCGCTTTGTCACTTCCTTCAAGGTTCATTATGCAAGCGTGCTAATTGGTCTGCGTCCTTTTGTCTTTTCCCTGTCTCTCGCTAAAGAATGAAAAGAGGAAATCATAATATCCTCATGTAGAAGATACAGCTCTACTTTTCCTTCTTTAAAAAAACTACCACATAACAAATTCTTTTCCTCCCGTTTTCCACTTGTCTACTTACCATAACTTTACCACAGAGGCTTGTAAAAAAAGAAAGGTAGACTTTCCCATTACCATCACACAACAACATGATGGTGGATTAGTAATCACCAGTTGTGTACGTACTTACGCAAGAAAGAAAACGAGACTTTCTTCAAAGAACATTATTCACTGTGAAACATTCCTTGGGACTCGTTCTACTATATAGTTTGTTCCCGTGTCTTGTGTCACACCGTGGGCACCACAGTCTCCACCACTTTCCCATCTCTAGTGTTTGCCTTCCAGCTGAGGAGAAGGAAGAGAAAATAAGAAAGAGAACAACAACTTTGTGCATTAATTAGAAGAGGAAGCTTTTCTCTCTTTCTGATATACTTTCATTGTCTTTGAGTCTCCCACCTAGAGAAAACTTGAGAGACATCAAGAAGAGCACAAAAAACTGCTACTTTCACACAACTCGCACATCATAATCGTCTCTTCTTCTATTTATAAACTTGAGACACAACTTACCACAGTTATTGTACTTATTTAACATTCAATGAGTTGTCTCCAGCCAGCCATACCTTGTTTGAAAGTGCACAACCTGGAATTTAACTTTACTTAAGGAATCTTCAGAAGTTGTATTCTTATATTACAATCATTTCTTTAGAGTTGAGGAAAACGATAACACGTGATTTCCGCCCGTTAGTCCAATGACCAGGTTACAAGGTGCGTTTTATTTAATAACCCTATTGCCCTGAATCAGCGAAGAGAGAAAAAAACTAATCAATTATTTCACCCCTTTCTCATGTCTTCTCTTGTGAATCATTTATAGAGACAATGTTCAACACAGGGAATACTTCCTCTTGACACGGCACTATATCACAAACTAGTAAATTTTTCGAGGTCATTGTGTCCATCTCTACGTATTTGTGGAGAACGTTGAATCTCAAAAGAATCAAAGCGTGTCCCACTTTATCCCTATATTGCAAGACTTTTCATCTGTCAAGGGATGTGACATGTGTCACAGTGAATGTGATGCTTGGAGGAACTGAAATTGAGCGAAAGTTGCTCAACTTGTTTTTTCCTGTCTCAAGCTCCAGCCTTGCATACAAATGCAAATGACGTTTACACGCAATCTCTCTCAATGAGTTGACATTGACCGTGGCACTTCAAACCTTATCAATTTTGGTTTGACGAGAAAAAAATGGTAAAGATAATTTACTTTTCTTCTTCTTCCTTCTCTTGGTAATATTCCTCTTGGAAAACTTTTTTCATACGAGATAGGATCAATCCAAACATGAGGGAAGAAAATGACTTCTTTAGAAAATACGAAAAGTAGTATTTATCGTATTGAAGAAGAGCTAAAACAAGAGTACAATGTTACTTTACTATCAACTCCAGGAAGTTGTACTTAACCGAAAAGTATAAGTCGAAGGCTCATTTTCATTTTCTCTACGCATCCAATTTTTTTCTTCTCCTCTTCATGAGTATCTTTCCATGAGCATCCACACATATTGTGAGCTTGGCTGGAGAATGCTCACGATAATTCCTTTTTCTCTCCTCTGTCATCTGGCTACGATGTCGAAATGACAAGAAGACGATGCTTTTCAGGGAATTAAACTTGCTTTCTTGTGTAAAAATGGGATGAGAGGAGGAGAAGGGAAAATGCGAAAATGTTTCCTTCTCTGTTGTAATATCCTTCGAGGAAGTGTGGTAGAGAGTCTTTTATAGGAAGATATGTATCATCATCATCATCGTCATCAAGAACATCTTTTTTCTTCTCTCTTTCTTTCTTCAAGATAAGAGCCTTTCCACTTTCTTTCTCTGCAGACGAGGAAGCCTTGGAAAAAAATGGAAAATTACCTCGACTCCCATTTCCAAGAAAAGTATATCCTCGTCTGTGCATTTTGATACAAGGGAAATATTAACACAGTCCATTTTCCTCTTTGTAAAAAGAGGGGTAGAGATGTATGGTGTTAGTGAAAAAAGAGAAAGTGTGCACTTGGTCGTTTCCAGTTGTTCTCCCCATATCTCTTGATACTTAAGGACAACATAACGGAAGAGATGTACAAGAGAAACGACTCACTCACCAAACCCCTCTATGCCACATTCTAGGCAAGTGGAGGAGGGAGCGTCTTTTGGGAAATCGAGATCTTCTCTTCAGCACACGCAGTGTTGACTAAGTAAGGCAGTAATACATACGTAAGTAGGCAGTGGTGCGATTTGTGAAAGAGAAACGAAACAAAAAATAAGGAAACTAGCGTGTAAACACATATTTTCTGTACATGTGTGTATGCATCAGTGAGAAGAAGGAAAAAATAAATATATCGCAGGATGCAGGATAAAAAAAGAAGCAGGATCAAATTCAGCAATATATGAATGTATGTGTGTGTATATTGACATTGATTACTTTAAGAAAGGATGGTTACCATCTGCGACAATTTTTTTTCTGTCTGAGTTTGTTCCCTCTTTTCTCGCTCATTGATGCACTTTGCTGTTGCTTCGAGTCCTGGTGTGTTGCTTTCTTTTTGATATCGTCTCTGGATAAGCAAGTAGTGACCTATAATGAGGCTGACACAAGATGTGTGTGTGTGTGTATGGCTCCTGACGTTATTTATATTGCATCAAGTGAGGAGAGAAAGCCGTCTTTCTTCTTTATGTCTTGTGTACTCGCCTCTGGCATCTCTGGGACTTGCGACGTTTCCCTTTTCTTCTTTTCTTAGCAGACAAACATCAACGATTGGGAATAGAGAGGAAGAAAGAGAAAAACAAAAATGTCACCGAGTATTGGACCATGTATCACTATTTTTTCTACGTGCCCATACAACATCAACGTTTGTCTTTTCTACAAGGGAATCTATCAATTCCAGAGTTGTATCAATATTGACCTGGAAATCATGACAAGACAGAGCAATAAATTCATTGAGAGCGAGAAGAGACCAAGGGACACACGTTTTATGCACGCTCACTCAAGACACCATCACACTCTGTGAGCAATTCGATAGAGAAACTTTTCCCAAACCCTCTGACTATTTCTCTAGTGGGGAAATACAGAGATCATCAAATATAAAGGGATGTGCATATTCCACATCCCACTTTGTCACGCAAGAGGAGTAAAAGAAAGGGAGAATTTGATATAAACCACAGAAGCAATAAGACAAGATAATATTTGGAAAGCTATTGTCTTCTCCTTTATAGTTTGAAGAGGAAGAATCCATAAACTTACATATATTATTATGTAATATATATATTGCAGAAGCATATTACAAGGACGCGGCTTGTTGTTTGAGTATCACTGGGAATAGGAAATGCAGTGGAGTGAAGACTCGGGAAGAAATTGTGCTCAGAGTTGAAATAAGGATAATAGATTTTATGTTGTTTTCTTGTCTCCTTCAAGCCATACGTTATTACTGGTAATCGCATAAGAGACTCTTTTGATTTTTCCCCTTGTTTCCCCATCAGAGAAAAAAACTGATCGTGAGTGAGTGACTTCTAGCTCCAAAATCGGAGGAGGATCGGATGGTAATCCTATAATTTTGTTGTAGATATAAAAGCTTCTAACTATAAACTCGTCTTCTTCTCTGGATACATTATTTTAGAGTTGATTGTACACGTTTCTCCTCGAAATGAGGAATAATAGAGAGGAAAAATAATTGTCAGGGTGAGTGTGATGATGGAAGAGTGGACTTATTTTTGAAAGATGCAAAAGGAAAAGCTTCCATTGTCATATTAGCTCACTCTCTCTCTCTCTCTCTCTCTCTCTCACCCTACTAGCTTAAGTAAAGACATTGACCGCACATTATGAGAGAGGTCAGGATTGGAAATAAGTGGTAAATGGTGAGTTGACTCAAAGTCAGGAAAATGTAGCCAATTAAGAAAAAGATGGGGGAGAAAAGTGAGCAAGAACAAAATGTTGACTCATATCCCACACCAGTAGCTACACACCCTTTGTGCATTATCATCATCCTGGAATATTTGTTCGCATTAGAGTCAATTCCTATTTTACCATCTATATGCACTTCCACCAGCAAGCCTTAGACTGAATGGCTCACAGTGTGAAACCTGATAGGATCTTGAAACAGTTGTAAAAATTCCACAAAAATAAACTACAAGAAATTAAACTAGATTGGTAGTTAACTCTTGTTATCTGCTAGCCCAACAGGAAAATGCTGTTTAAAAAGATAACACTTTCAAAAGTATATATCATATCCTTTCTGTAAAGAGGTAAATATCTCTAATCTTTATTTCATTTATGAGAAACTCTACAAAATCGTTGGATTCTTGCCTCCTTTAATATTCACGATTCCTCATGAGAATACCATATTATGCATGAAATACTTGTATTTAGATGTCTCCTGGGATAGAACAAGTGAGAGAGGAAAAACAAGTTTTTTTCTTCTTCTTCTCCAAAATAAAAGTTTTCATCTTGCTGAGAGTTGTGATCTCTGAATTTGATAAACAGACATGGACATCCTTTAGGTATGGAAGTTTATGCAGCCATGGTAAACATAACACATCACCATAGAATGATGCAATTTCCCTTTCATTGGCTCTTTTATATCTTTTTTTATATTATCTTTTATATGCCTTCTAAAAAAAATACACACACCACATTCATCTTCATCTCTCTCTCTCTATCTCTCTCTCTCTACAAACATGCTTATGCTGTTGTTTTTTTCTCGTTTCTGCACCAGTCTAGATTTTTATTACTGATATATATTCCTCTCTCAGGTAGAGATTGCATTGAGAAGGATATTGGAGTGGTGGCGAGTAAAAGATGTATTTTTAGCGAGGAATTTTAATAGAATTATTATGCAACTGCAGACTCATTTCCTGTGCTGAATTAGTGATGAGCAGCCCTCGTGTAATATTTCCAAGTCCCAAAAGTGCCCCACATATTGTAAGCGTAGACTCTTTTTCAGACAAGAAAAGAGGAACTATAAACTCCGATATAATATTGTACGGAAATCTCTACCTATAAATACGTTAGAGTTTTCATGCATAACAAATAAAAATCTATGCTGTAATCCCTCCCACAGTATTGGACAAAGGGAGTAAAAAATCTACCCTTATCATCTCCCTGTCAGTCCTATGCCTAAAATGTAAGCAGGATATTTCCATGAATTGTCTTTTATATTTAAAAACGGAAAAGCCGGTAAAGAGAAAAACACCAACTGCGCTCAGCTCTTTCTCTTTTTCCAATTCAATAGCATTCCTTTTATTTTGTTGAGGCTTGTGAGAAAAAAAAGCTTTTCCTTTTTCCACGGTTCAAATGAACAAGCTAGTTTTACGGCTACTTAACTTCACTGATGCATAGCGCCCAAACTGTGAGCTCATTTTCTAGGAAAAAATGTGTGAATGCAACAAAAATGCAATACCCACTCACTCTCCTTTCATAATGAAAAGCGGACCTGGAGGAGAAAAAACCTGGTGTGTACACAAATATATATAAGCAAACTCGGAGAAAAACTTTTTCTTCTCAGAATGGTCTATATGTTCACAATTTTGCTATAGCATACATCTCCACACACATACAATACATACGAGATTTCTCTCCCCTTTTAAACTTTTGCTCGGAAAACCTTTTAATTCTTGGAATATATTATTATGGTTTTGCACACGGACGCACGTTACGCCAGCTTTCTCCCACATGGATTGAGAGAAATTGGGAAAGAGGGGGAAAAAGTCTGAAATATAATGTATACCAGAAGGATAGAGAGAGAGAAAAAAGTACTAATGAGTTTCCTCACAATCTTGTTGCTCTTTTAAGGTATATCCATTTTTTGTGAAGTGCAGTGCACAGAATGAAATTCCAGCATACAGAAAAAAAGTTCAAGATATCTACGTACCTTGAACTGCCCCTAACGTCTTTGCCTTTTTTCAACTCAACCATGTACAAATTACCATTTCTTCGGTAACAGCTTAAAGAAAACGGAGAAGATAGGGGATCATTGCTCAGCGATTTTTCTTTCTCTTTTTCTCTCTGCTACCAAGTACCATCTTGAATAAAAAAGTGAGGATAGAGGTTTAGGAGAAAAGAAAAAGATGAAAAACGGACTCTTTAATATTCTCTGGCGGTCCAGACCCGTGTTTGTGCTTCGGTTCTGGACTAAAGGATTTTTTTTCTCAAGTAGCTTTCCCTCTCATTCTTTCCCGTCTTTAGTGAGCGTGAGTACACACATGTAAGGAGGATAAATACAAGAGGGCTACTCTTCCGTTTCGTTTACAAATGAATAATCTTGCCTACACACATGCATGCATACGTGCATACATATTTCCTGTAATTCTCCACTTGAAAGCTGAGCAAATAAGTGGCTCTCTTCTCCACTTGTTCGTTTGGTAAACCTATTATTGACTTAGCATCCATCCGTCCAAACCATTCTCCACATTTATATTCGCCACTGGCCTTCTCTCCTTGTCGGATAGCTACAAAGAAAATATGTAGAGACTTTTTCCTCTTCTCTTTGTTGAGCAAAGTTACTAGGAAAAAGGGAGGCGGAGGAGGAAGACGGGAAAAAACTTCGATACTCACTTCCATCCCCATCAATTATGCTGCTCGACGATTATACAAGAAATCTAAGTGGCCTTCGAGTAATTTGTTTGTAACGGGAAAAAAGAAGACTGAAGAGGATATACCTTGTGGATAAGATTCTTTCAAGGAATATAAGAGTTTTATGGGGAAAAGGGCAAGCATCCTTAAAAGGAGATATTTTTTTCCTAGAAAAAAGTGTCTATAGGATATCTGATGCGTATGATTCATTTTTTTTGTGGAATTCACATTCTCACAATTTTTTTCTCCTTTTCTTGAAGAAACTTACTTATAATGTGGAAGGTAAAGGAAAGAAAAGTGAAAGGAAGAAGAAGAAAAATATCCCTAAGATTCTTTATAGATACATATAAGTATTACCATGAAGGATTCTATCCATAATGCCTTCTCCTCCACACTCTTTCACTCAGAGCAATTTCCCTTCTTTCTCTCTCTCTCTCTCTCCCCAAATTAATTTCATCCGATTTGATCAGAATTCAGGAAGGGATTTAATGTTTCCCTGATTTCACGATTCACTTAAGTTATGCTTCCTTCATTTGAGTATATCAGACTCATCTGTGGGAACGGTGGAAGATGTATTTTTCTCTTAGTTTTACATCCTTCTTCTATCCTAACCCCCATTTTCCAGGGATAAAAAAAAGTCTGAAAAGAGTGGGAAAAATGGGAGTATTACTAACGAGCAGAGTAAAAATAACATACGGGGTAGACCATCTGAACTTTTTTTTTTCTTGTAGGCTCACTCCTCTGCTTAGTTTCTCACGTGTGGCTAAATTAATATGAAGTCATTAAGATAATATATACGAGTGGGGAGTATCTGATTTGAAGGAAAGTTACACTTGTGTAAATATTTCACCTTGTGGCTTCCTCCACAAGAAAAATTAGAAAGTTTGCAGACCGGAAAAGTCTCCACGTGAGTATGGACATAAGGAGAAAAAAAGTTTTATAAACCTTGATTGTATCACTCTTTCATAATTCATGCTCCCGGTTCCTTTTACGCTCAAAGGAAAACTTTTTTTTTACGTGCGTGACATACTTGTATAATGTATTACGGTATATATTACAAAAACACATGTACACGTCCTCCCCACTTTTTTGTGCCCCATTATACCTCAACAATATGAAGCAAGAGTGAGTATATCACAATAACAAATTAAAACCAGTTGAAAGATGATCCGGTTTAATTTGACTCGTGTTTCAGTCACGATTGAGAAAAGGAACTAAATCAAAAGAAAACTACCCACGCACAAGTTTTATTTACAATCTTTCAAAATAATTCGTGTCGTTTACTTTAAGGGAAAAATAAAGTTTTCGCTATTTCCTCTGTAATTGGAGAGATGAAATAAGCGACATTTAAAAAAATCTACTTGATACTCTACCATTTTTTTCCATGCTAGTGTTTGTTTTTGTCAGAGAAATATTTCACAATTTGCTTTTATCTATTTGAGCACATTGAATGAGAGTTAGATTACTATTTTGAAAACAAAAACAGGATGAGCTACCATTACCCAAAGAGGTCTTTACTTTGTCACTTGATCAATAAAACTAAATAATTGGAGGACACTTTTAATTAAGTCATAATTGACTGTGGAGGCGGTAACTTTCCAAATAATTTATTCCTTATCACTTGCAATCCCCATTATTAAGCCTTTTTTTAAATGATTCCCTGTCCTATCCTTTCAATTGTTGTCAGCGGAAAAATAATAAAGTTGTAACATATGTTTAGCAATTACAGAGGTTTTTTCTCAAGTACCTCTTTCTCTAGTCCTTCAAATCGACTCCAATTTCCATTCTCAACTTCCCAACCTGGAAAAAAGAACAACTCCAATTGCGCCAAACTTTTCTCTTGAAAAAAAAGAAGGGAACACTTGCCCAAAACATTGAGTATAAAGAAACCAACCAAAATACAATTGTAAGGAAGAAACAATGATCAATATTTTCCCTTTCTAAATGAAGCAAACCATGTGTTAGAAAAACTCCACTAGACAATGTACCCAAACAAACCCATACATTGAGAAAATAGGGAAAGAACAAGTAGACATATATTTCTTTGAATTCCATCCGTGCAAAAATCGTAACACAAGTTATTGGCTTAAGAGGAGCGATACAAGTGGGAAACACGATAACAATGAAAAGCCGATAGTATTCGATAACAGGGAAATTGTAGTATTATTAGTAGCAAAGGAAAATAGTAAAGGTGAAAAAGTTTCTTCTCTTGTTTCGCAGAAAAAGAAGGAAAAAACCCTCCTTGTATTGATTTCCTTGGACAAAAAGTTACTCAAGTGGAAAAGAACCTTTCTTTTTCCTTTGAAGAATGACTCCTTGACTGTATCCCTACTGCGTTTTTATTAAATAAAGATATTCCTCTATTTTCTCAGCATGAAATCCATATTATGCAGTTATCAAAGTGTATACGTATATCCGCTTTTGCAAAAGAAAAAAGAAAATCTTTCAATAGAAAAAAGAGTTATATATCTTCAAAAGATGTTATTAGTCTCCAGATTTTTTTTCGCGTGGGATGGTCACTAAATAAGTAGCTATTATTTCGAACAAACAAGAAAACTTTTTCTCTCTCTGATATACAGAGATATCATATCCTTTCAAACTTTGGGTTTTTACATGTCCAACATAAATAAATAATTTATATTGTGGATTTCTCTGATATCGGCACGTATTGTTTTGATTATGTTGTTTCCCAACTGGGTATAAAGTATTTATTAGAAAGATGGAGTGAAAGTTGGTAAGATGGGAGGGGGCAAGGGAGGTTTCCGTGTTAACATGTTTTCTTTCCTTATCTCCTCTTATCACATGACCAGTTGTTAAGATAACTTGTGCAAATGACCATGAAACAAGTCAATAGATATGTATTAAGTTAGATATAGAAAAGTTTGTGATTCCTCTCCGCGTGCACACTCTGATGAGCCTATTAAGGCTATGAAGGGGGAAAAAAGTTGTAAAGAACTCCGTTTTGCTTTACAACCTGCAGCGCCTCCCTCAGGGAAATGACATATCTCTTAATCACCTTGGATTATTCCTAATCCCGGGAAGAAAATTTATTGTTTGTTTCCTCTATCTAAAAAAAAACAAACTTTCCTTAGCTTGTAGAGTGTGTCTTTAGCCTGTGGTAAAAGTCAAATCCAATATGTTTCCTTTTAGCTTGGACAAAAAGTTGACACCATGTTGCTACCCTGGAAGGAATTCATTTCCAGATAGACATGTTAGCGGAAGGGAAGTGACTGAAAAAAAAGTTGATTATTTATTTTCAGTCTATTTTTTCTAATACTTTGTCTCATTCCAGGAAAAGCTTATAAAGAAGGAATGCGTTTGGTCACAAGACACAAAAGCCACCCTTATACAATATGTATATTTAGTTAGATTTTGAGAGAAACGTCATCCCACTGTCGTCATCTTATCAACATCACAAGTCTATGTATAATTATGCGCAAAAGTTATAGCTACTCTGTTCAGAGCCCGTGATGACATTATTTATTCCAGGGGAACAAAACTTGTCGAGGGTCGACGTGCTTTGGTTCTCTTGTGGAGTGTTAGTTTCCATTGTGAATTCAATACACATTCCGAACAAGACCTCTTGCTGTCCTTGGTGTATATTCATTTAGCATAGGTTATGTTATACACCTCCATGGAAAGTTTTCCCGTCTCAAGAATAATACACTGTGGCATGAAGCATGGCATTCATTTTCTCTCAGACACACACACGCCTAAACATTTCATTCCAGACGATTCATGCTTTTTGAGTAAACTGGCTTGTGTAGTGGTGTGTGGAGGTAGTAGCTCAAGTGCTGTCATTCTGGATGAAAAGTAAATGACGAGGCGAGGAGTAGCTGTCATGGTAGTCATTACCTTCAAAGGTCCTTATTCCCCGTCTCAACAATTCTATTCATGTACAGCCCTCCTCCTCACCTCATACATAAATTAAAGCTGTGGATGCTAAACAACAACAAAGCGTATATGACAAGGGAGCACTTGTCCAACCAACTTGAAAGAATAATGAGAGCATGCACTACACAAAAACACGGCTCAGAACCGTTTTTTCCCCTTTTCCTCTCCGATTACCTCTTTATTTATTGTTGTGTCGACTCGTCTGATTCCTATCAAGTCTCAAAGAAAAAGGAGAATGCATTAAAGACATTCATAGAAAAGACGACGTAGAAGGGAACAAAATATTTGCAGGGTTTCCCCGCCAAATTACTTATTCCCTGTGATGACGATGGTGTGACGCTGTAGACGAAGAAGGATTATTGCGATCACGTGCCATTGTTGTAATCCTTTGTCAATGTCAATGTACGATTTTTAGTGAGCAGAGCATTCAAAGCTATTTATGCTACAAGTTAAGCACAATATCAGTACAATAACCTTCTTGACAAAAATACATGTTCACCAGGTATAAGGAATATCCTTTTGAGAGGTTATTCCAAACATAGGACATACCCAATGCATATCTTTACACAGATAACTATCTAGTTTGGCAAGGTAAATTAGCGGAGTGAATGCAATATTTCGTATTTACACAGACACTCCTCACACACAGCTGCATATACAGATTTGATATTTGCATTGTGGGAGTTGATTTGTTAGTTTTGGGCTACATGCGGTGTTCCAATGTCACTCTACATTTTCCTCTTTAACAAAATCCACCTTTGAAAATATGCACCTTGTCTTTTTCCTCTAGGCTCTTGTCCAAATATATGCTTTTCTAGCTACTCGTGTCAAGTGCATGTCCCTCTAGTCTAGCCATTTGTTGAGAAAAAAATCCATCATGTCCCACGCCCTCCTATACGATTTCCCTTGAGCATAACTTTAGCAAGAGAATCCAACAAAGTTTCAATTGAAATAGAAAATCAGAGAATTATCTAACCTTCATCAAATTCTAACAATTACCCCAACATATATATCTCCCTCCGCACAATGTATTTGTTCAAAGCTGCTGACTAATCTGGCAGCTATTATTCTTGTCGGGAAAGCATACAAGGTTTTCCTCCAAGGGAGAAATTCAACCCGTTCATTCATACTCACTCAACTCTCTTTCTCTCTCTCTCTCTGATGAAATGAGTTTGTTCAAATTTTCCCAGGACGTACACTAAATCAATCAATTATAAAAGCCCATTTACTCAACCCCATAAGAAATGTGACTAGGTGAAAATCCTACAGCTGGGAAAACCAACCGAAACAATAGCCTTACTCCTAATCACATATGTCACAAAAAGTTATACATATAAACTACTTTCCACGACATTTCGAGTTGGGTTTGTAAAATACGCAAAAAAACTGCATACTTGCCTCATTCACAATTTCTCCTTGGGACAACTGCCAGTGCGTGTGTACCTTGTTGAAAATTGGATTTTTGAGAATGTGCACTGCACACACACAATTTTCCAGTGTAAGCACAAGTATCTCATCGAGTGGGAGGGAGTAGAGAGAAAATGAAATTTTCAACAAAGACTCACAATATGGATTAGTTGACAACCTTAAAACAACAAAGAGGCGAAGTGTGAGTGTGTGTTAGTGTAAAATGGAGAATGCGTTTTCTTTCACAAAGTCATCTTGTGTTTGGCCAAAGTGGAGGGTAAACATGTCCAAGATCCTTTTGATGATGATGGTTTCATATTATTAGACTTAGGATTCATAGGATTTGTCCTAAATGTTCTATTAGACTACATGCTGTGAGACTTGGTATGTAAGCGATTTGTATGAAAACATGTCGATAGGCAAAAGTTTTTTTGTCCTATTTTCCCATAATTTGTCCTATGTCCTAGGACATGTCATATTTTGAGTTTTTGTCCTATTTTTGTCATATTTTGCCTTGTTTTTGTCCTATTTTACATATTTGTGTCCTATTTTGTCCTATTTTCCAATTTCTTTTTGCATCCCTTGAAAAAAGTCATCAGCTCAGGTTTGCATTCAAAATTGATGGAAAAAATTCGCTTAAATTTTCCCTATATTTGCATTATTGGTTAAAATCAGAGTCCTGACACACTTAACAGCTAAAAATATGACTTATGATGCATTAATATTTCAAAAATTTGTGCTAGAAACTCGAAAAAATCAACTTTTTATGTCATATTTTCATGTC
>JAHZNA010002620.1:0-29799 GCA_027743935.1 Sinodicranocentrus sp. ZH6
ATTTTCAATCCACATCCCTTGAGTCGCAGACTAGCTAAAGCTAGATGCATGCATAGTAATACTCATGTTCATTAAATTTCTCTCGAGCATCACTGATTTGCAGACAGTATTTTTTATTTAAATGTCAACTATCACAAATATATAAACAGGAAAATCCAAACGTACAAAAATATAAAACAATGAAACCATACCTCAAGGTATTTAAGGGCAAGCATTTGTATATTAACCACAAAAAATTGTTAAGTTGTAGGATATTACGGGTATTCACGGTAAAAATTCCTTGGTGTGCATTTGCATTAACTTCATAGTAAATAACCACAACGCAGAAATCACAATAACGACAGAATTTACAATTGCCGTTTAAGCCAAACCAGAGCAATTTTCCAAAGAAAGTTCACAAGAGGAGAAAAATGAGAATTCATAATAGTTGTGATCTGCGTCATTATGATTTGATTGAGCTTAGTATACATCGCAGCCCTACCTCTAGACAAACTGACCTACATATTATGCATATAAATCTAGGATCTATTTATACCCCTAGAAATAATTTATTGAGAAGATGCTTCTCTCATGGAGACATGTATGCATGAGATGTGTACCTTTTATAAATTTTTTAGCACACTATATTTTCATATGGGTAGACATACATATAGCGAGGAAGGGTTGGAGCACCACTTATTCCTCCCTTCGCGTCCGCTCCTTCTCTTACCCAGTTCAAAGTTAATAACGCTCGTCCATCATTGTCAGGTTGCGCGTGGAACAAGCCAACCTCAATTCCCCGAGGTCCTCTTCATTTATTTGCAGAAGGAAAGCGCGCAATGCAACGTTGTACTTGAGCCGCTTTGCTTACTAAAATACAAGCAGAGTGTTACCTTGGCCTAGCGAAAACCCTTTTGTATACCTTATTGGGACTTTATGTATTCACTACTCTTGAGTACTTTGGACCTTTCCAGCGTCACTGAAGTCAAAGGGGAGAGATATATACCAGCCAGTTTATTGCAATGCCAGAAAAGAAACAGATAATACTTTTGTGTATCGTTTCCCCAAGGAATCAACTAAAAAAGTGAGTCTATACCAATTTCCCTGTTATGCTTAGCCAATATAACCAAAGTAAGGTCAAAAGTACACAACTCACTTGTGCACACTGGGTGAGCTTCATAATACAAGAGTGTGACGTTGTTTTCCTTGCATAAAAGTTACTAGCTTCAATGAGAAAAGTGAAAGGAGACTCATAACTACGAACCCTGTCAAAAAGCCTATTCAAACCGTAAGTACACGAGAGTACTTTCCCTTTTGTTTAAACACCCCAAACTGGAGGAAATTCAATTGAATTTTGCACATATCCCAACACCACTCAAAATTGTAAAAACATGTACAGCATTCCCTGATTAGTTATCGTTATCGTTTTCATCATCAGCACCACTTGAACATCAAAAGAAGTTATTGGTAGAGAGGCATGGCACGCCACACCAGCGAAATCATCATCATCCGATTATACCCATTTCCCAAATTACTTCTCTTATTAAAGTACATCATCATCACAACATGAAAAACATTTGCATCCTCTAATGCACCCACATACACATAGTGGCTCCCAACAACTCACAAATGTTGGCAGAACATGTCTTCAGGCGAAATTCATGAAAACTGCTGAATGTTTGGAGGAAAGCGAACTCCATGCTTTTCTCATTGTGTAGCAGTCTTGAATGAATTTTATTGCAGGAAATTGTTTTTGAAGTCACGTCCTGAGCTCATACAAAGTATACTCCTCCAGGCAAACATCCGCTTCTCTTGTGTACACTCAAGAGCCACTCATCCGAAAAACCAAGAACTGATAAAAGCCTTTATGTGAAAGCGCGTATGCAAACGAGATGCAGATATTGCTTGCTCAACGCGCAACATGTACTCCATCATTTATCCACTAGACAAATGCTTGAGCATCGATTAATTCAATATGTGATGCTCCTTGAGAACAGAGCCGCAGGTATGAATCAGCCAACTTTGAAGATAATCATGAGGGGTACTTGTCAATGTGGAAATTCAATGGGATAATGATCGTAACGTGTTCTATCACTGATGTGATAACTAAGGAGCGCCGTGTATATTATAAATTTTTAGCAGGATATCGTACCTCATCCATTAGAGATTCTATATCTTGTGTAAGCATAATCATACCCGAAAGTACAGCTTCAACCGATGAAGCCCTAATTGAAGAACTTCCTTATGCAAGTAGCGTTTCACGCTTCCCTTCTCTATCTCATGATTAGTATCAATCAGTCTGGTCTAGTTTTCCTTTTCCATTTCAATAATGGTAAAAACTAGGATAAAAGTGTAAGCTCTCCACAGGACACACAATGGTATGCCTACTTCGATGAACACTTCTTGACAAGCATATCCTTTTTTTCTATTATACTCTTCATCTAGGACCTTGTCACGAGTGTCTATTGTAAGTCTCAATGCAATGGTTCAGTGATTGCCTCAAGAGGAATTTCCTTCTATTTCAACGATTCGAGAATGCGAGAAATATGCATGGTCCTTATTGATGAATATCACAATACAAAACTAATGACCAAAAATTTTGATCAACAAGAAGATCCTCTTTACAAAGAAGCTCCTTGTAGTCTTTGCATTCAATCTGATATCTATTCTTTCTTTATTATAATGAAATTATAATTGGACTGCTTATACCACTTAAGAATCTACAATGTGATGAATACATGAGCAAGGAAGCGGAAGACATGATTCATTTGATAAATTTTGACAAGCTAAGAATAAAAAAATATGTCGAAAGTTTTTTTTTTATATATTAAACATAAACGACACAAAAGATACTTGCTTGCTGCTTCCTAACAGGAAAAAATAGTTATCCCTGCAGGAAGATTTCACAACAAGGGATAAATACTGATATCCTCCTCCACTCACCCACATGGGAGAAAAGTAGAGAGAAAAATACACAAAGAGAAGAGTGTGCTCTTGATGGGAACATTATGTAAGTGAATGATGCGGCCGCAGTGCTATTAGTAGTGAAGTAGTTGAACAAGACTAAATGTAAGAAATAGCTGTATAATAAAAGACACTTGAGGATTTCCTCAGTTTTCCTTGTCGATTTTTTTCACGAACAAAATACGCTGGCTAAATGATAAGCGAAAAGAGAGAGAGGAGCAAAGGAACAGTATAAAATCCCTGTTTTTTCTCCTTTTCTCATTTTATTCTTCCTAGAATGAGCACAGAATGAGATTGTGTACAGACACATAGTAAAAAATTCCCTGCGGCCAATATCCACCTAAAATCTCAGCAGAGAGTCATATCTTTTGTCTCAATTCTCAAGAAATGAAACTACTAACATTGCCTATCTACCTTTTTCCTATCTCACAAGCTTCCTAGCAAAACTAAAGCCTCTTTTTTCCTTCATGAAATAATCCTCTGGTATTTTACAGAGAGGAAACAGAGGTATTACGTAAGGAAAAGCCAATACATGTGGAAACTAGATAGGAAAAAAACTACAATACATTCTAAGTATTTCCTATATATACACAATATATCTTCTCTTGCCCTTTTCCAGTCGAGTCTTGCTCAATGTCTTTCGTCTTTTCTCATCTCATTTTCCCCTCATCATCATCATCTTCCACTTCGTCATCCTGGAGAAACATTGGATGAGGATAAAACCGTCATATGATGATGATCATCTCCGCCTTATTGTTTGCTTTCACTTCTCTCTTTTCTATTTTTTTTGAGAAAAAAAAACTACTCCTTCCCTCACCTATCAAAAAAAGTATAGTGAAAATGCTAAACATACATAATATACATCTGCATTTTGCCAAGGATAGAAATCCAACCTAAGTGTAGATGTACCATTAGAGCATCTACTTATTCCGTTTCAATGCATTCTTAAGGGTCACTAAGAAGACGAGAAGTAGGAATCTTGTCTGGAACAGTGAGAGCGAAGTAAGTTACTCAGCTGTAATAACCCTTTCCACCGTGGAATGCATAAAACCTGGAGAAAATAGCAAAAGTATAGAGGGGGAAAGGCAAGGACAACACACAGGGACAAGGAGTATTGTGTATATGGTGATGATGATGATATCTCCAATCTCTTGTGTTTCAGCTCATCCTTGGTTGGGCTGTTCAGTTCGCTTCATAAAATCCTTCCAGTGCTTCTTCACTTTCCACTTTTTCCTTGTGCAATTTGAGATTTTCCACGACCTGAGGCGAAACGTTCACCAAAGACAAGAGAACAAGAGCCAAGGGTAGGGAGGAGGTTGCTGGGAAATATATAAAAGGAAGGAGACAAGCACACACACGGATCATTATTACTTCTCTCCTTCGTCGTCCTCTTTTAATATAATCCCTTTCGCCTGAAAGCCCTATACCGTGAGCAGTGGAGGAGAGATATGGCTTTGCTTACTCTTTCCATTTCCAATGTGGGGGATATGAACCAATGTGAGCATTTTGGGAAAGCTTTTGGTGTTTTCGCAACCGTGATTTTATTCAGTGTGCTTGGCGAGCAAAGACAATTACTCCTGTTGATGTAATGTAATGAACTTTTCCTCCATTTTCCACAGAGTTTTCTTCAGCCTTGTTGAAAATTTTAGGGAATGGTGATTTTCTCCTTGTTGAGGTAAGCTAGAAGCATAGTTTTAGGATAGGCTTAAGACGATGGAAGTTTCATAATTGAAATGTGTCAAAATTTAATAATATGGTTTTATAAAGCCTTGACGCACAAACACTCCCATGGTATATATTTGATTAAGAGGAAAAGCTGGGCTTACTGTGGAAAAAAAACAGTATTTTTGAATTTAGGAGTATAAGCAACTTTTCATAATGATATTTTAGAAGGGTATTTCCACATAATTTTTCGTGCCCAGAAGTACACACAAACATATTCAGGGGACCGTTACCAACTGAAATGAAACCGAGTTTTTCTCACAAGAATTAATTTTCTCTACTTCAAAAATATGAGCTCACCAGTTCTGGAAGAAAGTTCTTTTTTGGATGAAGAGAAAACACCTGAAACGGAACAAGCTTTTCACGGGTTAGTTGAAAGTTTTTATATATTTATTTTAAAAAACTGGAACTAATCCCTAGGCAGTTTGCAATATACAGAGTTTCATCATCTATTTTACATTTTACAATGTATGTATATGCTATAAACACAGAAAAAGTTTATTTTTTCCAGTGAAGTGTTTACCAAGAGGAAAAGTGCTCATAAAGTGTAAAAATATTAGCATGGAAGCCATCTGCAAATGGCAGCACGTCTAGCACCAGCAGTCTAGGTAGTAATCGTCCTATGTCCATAATTCACAGAACATTTTTTTCCTAAGCTCAGGGAAAAAAGCCCTCATAAACAAGTTCCGCCTTGAGGATCATGAAAGCACATTCATGGCTTGTGAGCAAGTTGAGCACACATGCTGCATTAAACTGAAGAGTTTTTCCCAGCTTTGAGAAAACGAGTCCAGAGAAGTTGAGTGAAGCTCTCTGGGTATCTCTCATCCTGAACAACAGACAAGTTTACACAACATGTGGTTATTCCTCTGTTTGTAGACATTCATATATTCACAGAATCAACATAATGAATACATCCAGGGAATCGGATCAGGTAGAGATGGTGGACATGTTGAAATCTGACAATGATGACATCCCTCACTTTCCCCGTGATCACTGCTAACCAACCACTCAACTTGAATACTCAATTTCGATTTACAAGCTGCTATTTGGAGTACTTGAACGTGGATGAATTGAAGAGATTGGTAAATCTAGCATGGCCACATTGTTAATGACATAATGTGGTTTGCGGATGATGATGGATGAATCGAGGCAAATATAATAATTAATTCAGTTAATGGTTACCTCGCGTGGATAATGCTATTCTGGATGGATTACATACATGAGCTATTTCCTTCAATCTCTTTACTTCTCATGAGTGGATTTTTTTCAGAGTGGGAGGGAGGATGGAAGAGGAAAACAAATAGTACTTTCATCATGACCACTTTCAACATTTATATTTTCTTTCTCTCTCCTATACAGAAACACAAGCTGCAAAGCAAATACAAACCCTCCAGATGAACTTTGTCCTTTTGCTAAAGATGAGATGCAAAGAGGAACGGGAAATATTACATTTTCAGATGGCTCTTTTTTATTCCACAGGCTGAAAAAGTCATTTTCAAGTAATAATACGCTTGGAATTGTAAAAAGGCGGAAAATTGCTGGTTTAACAAGAACATCTTGGTGTATATATACAAGCTGATTTTTACATCATTTACGACGACAGTATCATCATCCTTTAACTGAATGATGCTTGACTTCCAAGGACTTTTTTTTACCTTATTGCATCTGTCTCACTCCAAGCCACGAAGTTTGGGTCCGATAGTGTAACAAATTATGTATGATCTACTCCACGTGTGTTATATATATGAGAGAAAAAATGAAATAAAAGGCATCCGTTTACAATTCATTTTTTGAAGAGCTCTCTCTCTTGAA
This sequence comes from Sinodicranocentrus sp. ZH6, assembly GCA_027743935.1. NCBI lineage: Eukaryota > Metazoa > Arthropoda > Collembola > Entomobryomorpha > Entomobryidae > Sinodicranocentrus > Sinodicranocentrus sp. ZH6. The sequence continues at coordinate 6,478 of JAHZNA010002620.1, forward strand.
GAATAAAGGGCTTGAGTGGAAAACTCCCTTTTAGCAAGCGTATTATTTTTTTCTCTGTCGTCAGGAATTGCAGGAAATGTACGGAAACCTTCTCATTTTCGTAACTTGTGTAATGAATGTTCTACTTGCCATGATGGGATTTCTACGACTTGGGAGTAAAGACTTTTCTCGGAGTGGGAATGGGACCGACAGGACAATCTTTTTTCTTGAGTATATAGCTATTTTTCTGAGAGAAAATGTACATGTGGAGTAGTAATACACTTCAATGATGAAAAGTATATTGCTCGTTTTATTTCTCCTAAATCCACTTGACAATTCTACCTACTTATTCGGACACAATATGTTTACTTCCACTTCTTGTGCAATTTCATCCGCATAGGGTAACAAGAGGAAAACATGATATTTTCAACATAAACACATCTTTCTTGCACGCACACTTGAAAAAAGTAAAATGGGAATAGTTATCTATTCCCTCCCACTCCTTTCACCCGTCTTTTTCCATTTCACTGGAAATCAAGGGTTTCCTCCAAACTCAGGGATCGGAGAGGAAGTACAAGCATCAAATGGGATGAGTAGGACAGTTTTTTCTCTTTTTTTTGAAAATTACTAAGAGTTGCATGCATCGCATCAGTTAGATGTTGAGTGGATCTTTGTGTATCAGGATGGAACGCGGAGTTTCTTTTTTCAGATGAGAAAGTTGTTTGCTCAGTGACTTTTAGCTAAATTGGGATCAGCAATGATGCTACTTGAGGAGAGAGTGCTTACACATATATAATATATGAAAATACAACATTTATTCTTGGTTCTATAGTCTTATGAAAAGCAATGTGTTTCAACTGTTTGAGAGAAAAAAGTTGGTTGTTTCCCCGTACGCTGCGGTATTAGTGAAAGCGAAGAAAACATCTTTTTCTTTTCGATAATATAATCTTGATCTCTGTTTCTCTTCTTTTTTGCTTCAATTTCTTAGAAATCTAAACGGCTCATCTTTCTTTTTCTTATTTCCCTCTACGATGCACCCATCCGAAGAGAATCTTTTCTTTAGCAAAGTTTTAATACTGAGCAAACAGCGGAACAAGAAAGGAAAAATTTAGAGCTTCTTTCTGGCAAGATACGATACACACAGATAACAATCCAGAAACTTTATCCATATAGAAAATGATAATTTAGTCACTACCTATTTCGGATATTTCTAGTATTTTCTTGTCTTGGATGCGTCCTCCTAGTTTTGTTTAGTTCAGTTGTTTGCCCAAAGTTTGACAGCAAGTTTAAGTTGAGCGTGTTTATGTAGATATATAAGTATAGGTATATATATATTTGTATTTAATGAAGCTTATTATGACAGTCACAATATAGGCATTGCAGGTATTAGGTATATACAACTTGAGTTGGGTTGGCCCATTGCTTTGTATAGTGAACAAGAGTATTATTTTATGAGAAGTATTGTCTCATTCCTTTTAATCTTAATGTCGTCCGGAAAGACTCCCTCCAATACTCTAAACCCTCCCTTTATGTATAAGAGCATTGGGAAAAACTAGCTGTCATTAGCATGGCTTAGTTTAATCCGATTTATGAAGACTTTTGTAATACGGATTTGTTTATAAAAATCTCCACTCTGAAACAATCCCTTGTGCTTCTACTGACCAATAATATCAGTGGGTAGTTTCTTCCTTACAAAAACATTATAAAGAAAATCCCCAGTGATAGTAATGAAACAATACACAAAAAGCTTCAAACCGAAAGCAAATATAAAAAAGTGATTTTCACAACAGCATTCGCCCAGCTGGCTTGCGATAAGTTTGATACACGATTTATTTTATGAGTCAACTTTGACATTTTTATGATGGTCTCATTCATTCCAGCTCCTCGAGTTATAAGTAAGCGCTTGTTTTTATCCCTGCTCAAGAATAAATTGCATGAATGCACGCTGAGTAAAAAAGAAAATATATCTCTATGCGTATTTTTGCTTGTCATCATTTTTTAATTCTTTGCTATCCACACAGCCCCTCCTTTGCATTATCATAAGCATCTTATTCCACAAGCTTTAGAGCTTCAAAAGGATCTAATAAACTTCGCTTCCTTGTTCCCATGAACTGGTTTATGGGAGAAAAGGGGTAGTGCTTTGAATGAGTACATAAAATGTGCCTCATTTGTTTTCACGCGAATACAATGATGACAAACGAAATGAAAAATTGGGCCAACTCAGCATCATAAATAGTGGGAAATATTTGAGCGGCAAGTCGGCTCAGGGTTTTCCGGACTTTTATATGAAAATTTATCTTCGCAATTCTCCGCTCCACATGCGAGTAGGGAAAAATATCCTCAATTTAAGCTACTCTACACTGACCTTGGTTTCAGAGTTCGAATAGGCGAAAGAGAAAAAAGCTGGAGAGGGTGAGAAAGTTGAATTATATATTTTTAAGATCAAATTTTAAGAATGCAAAGTTTGTTCTCAAAGAGAAACTGCTCTCTTCAATAATCCCACGTTTTTTATTTAAAAAATATTCAAAGCATGTTGGAAAAATGGGATTTATGGGGGCAAGAACATACGACGGGTCTAAAAAAATATTTTGCAAACTTTATCCTTTAAGTAAAGGAGTGGGTGGAAGTCTACTTTTTCAAACTCCCCAAGATGAATGATGAAGATAGTGAAAGCTGATGAAAATAACCTTGGGAATTTCAGTAGTATCCTTTTACTATCATCCTTACAATTACATATAGTTGTTTTGAATAATTTACACAATCATTTTAAAGAGAAACTTTGGTGCACTTAAACACTTCGAAGAGTGTCAACCTCTGATGAACAAAAATTTAAATGGCTTGTTAGCTCAAAAAGACTTGCAAGACTGGATATCATTAGATATATCTGTTTTTTAAAAAACTTTACATTTTGAGTTTATACTTGATTACATGTTTAGCTAGTTGATGATTTTAGCTAGAAAAAAATGAAACCTAAGTCTACTCATTTCTTAGAATTGTGAGCTAGCTAAAAAATGTATACTTGAAAAGACGATGTAGATAGTTTTAGGGCATGTTTGCTAAAAAAAAGTATCTCAACTTGGCTAATTCTCTCTCATGTTTATAAAGAAAGCAAAGCAAATAGTGGGAAGGAAGGCGAGAAGAGAAAATTTGCATCTTGATTACTAAGTGATGTAAAATTGAATTTGCTTATGAAGTTTTAATTGAGGCTTTCCCTAAGGAGATTCTTTCACTCAGCTAGACAACTCTTCAGAAAGAAAAGCCAGTCAGCCTTGAGCTTTTTTATCAGCTTTTGAGTCTAGACGAGCGAGGATAGGAAAGTGAGAAAATGTTACAATGGAGGGTTCTCCAGCCTTTTTGCTATCTTTACCAGGAAATGTTTTATGTGTCCGTAGAATGCTTTATGTGTATGTGTGTGGGCTTTTCGCCTAGAGTAAATTTTACCAGAGAGTCTTGCTCTAAATTAATGCCTTGGATGAAAACTTAACGTGGCCGAAAATAGCCTCTTTTTATTCCCATCTTGTTTGCAACAAGGACGAAAAAGCTATTATTCTCACCTGAACAATACTCGTAAAAAATGATACTCGTAAAGACACTCAAAAGATGGGCAAAAGATATACAAACAAGGACATCAATATCTTAAGTGGAGTATGTGCTAGATAGGAGAATCCAGTATTCTACAAGCTTGTAGCTCACAGTTAACAAATACAAATCTTAATTACTAACTTTTCCAACAACTGGTAAAAAGTTGGTTTAGTACACGAGACCACTACCTCGCCACCGCTGCGACATGAAGAACTTGGTACGTTTTTTTTGTTTTGTAATCCCCCAGTAACCATTTTCCTACATTTCGAGGACTTGGTTCAAGTTTCTCTTTCGTGCAAAAGGTTTGTTTTGTACTACAATTCTTTATAGCTTTAAGGTGGTCTCGGATATGCCATAAAACACAGAGTAACTTGTTTCCGGAAATACCTTTTCCGAGAGGATATTGCTTCGAATGACTCTTGACCACACGGCCATCCCTCCTTTTCTCTGGGTGAGCTTTTCACAGAATTAGAGAACACAAGGAAAAGAGAATTTCTCTGTGTTTGTTGTTCGTTTACACAATGCATACATTACCCCAACCCTCAAGTCTTTATAACTCTATAGCACGGAAAGAAAGAACAGGTCATCATGTCTTTAACAATGTATTGTGCAAACTATACACACATCCCTGCCTGGTGCCTGTCCTGCTACCCCGAAATCGTGCCATCACCTAGCGTGTCGCTTTTATTGAACGTGCTTTTCTCATTCACCTACTTTCCCAAGACAAAAAATCTCTTTCTTCGATGAGAAAAAAAGTTGTTTACAAAATATATTGTTTCAGCTCACTGAATTTCTGCCGGTGGTCTTACAATGAAGCCATTTTAGCTTTACACATGCACAATGCATTCCTTGTTGAAACACATTCCCTTCCATATCTTCCTACCAACTTTTATAACTCGGGTAAACCAATCCTGTCATTTTTCTTTCACCTAGATTTTCTTTTCCTTTTGAAAATTATGAAACCAAAACTCATACACAATTCCATTGCATATGCGTTACAGTACCATCTGGTCAGCTAGTTGTGCAATGAAACTTGGAGAGTCTGCTCGTTTCCTTTGTAGACGGAATGAATGTCTGCAACATGATATTCCACTTATTCCCCTCCCTTTCTTTACTTATGAAGGGCAGACTTAGCAAGCTACGAACTACCACACTTTTCTATATTTCCAGCTGTTTCTACAACTTTTTCAGAGTTGATGAGTTTTTTGTTGCCTTCTCCTCTTCATCAGTTCTCATATTGATCACACTCCCGTGATAATATTATCACTTTGAAAAGAAGGCAAAAAACTTTCTTTATTCACTTAGCCAACTTTCTTCGAGGATTCAGTAGAAAATACAGACACGGGAAACCAGGATGCTTCATCTGGCTTATAGTATCGATCATATAGGAACAATATACAAAAACTTTTTTTCTCCTTTTCATGTCCCGTCCTGAATACAAAGGACAATTCTGAGAAATAAATGTAATAGCAATTCCTCTGATGTGATATGTATTTCGTGTAACACGAGTAATTTTCCTTGCCTGTAGGTCTCTCTTTCCACCCTTACCAACTCTCTTTTCAAATATATTAAATCTAAAAGTTTCAATAGGAGAGATGATTAACTTACAAGTATGAAGGGGAGTGGTGCAGACCAAGCTGCAAAGCAGTAGGGGAGAATACTTGGTCGTGGTTGTCTTCGAGGAAGATCCCCGAATCGTAGGTCTTCAGCATCCTCGTCAAGAAGGCCGGGCGCCTCTACATGACGGCGGAGTTCACGGTACGTTTGCACCGTATGAGCAAATAGCCAACAGCCAATGACCAAATGGAGGTAGTGCAGAATCATGGCTACTGTTGCACAAATGTCCGTGGGCTCAGTCGCCTGGAAAAAAAATTTAAAATCAAACACGATAAAAACTTGTAACATTAGAGTTTTTTAGCTTTAGTTATTTATGGTAAATCTATACTGACGGTGAAATGTTTTATCATGGAAGCAATTACTCCCGAGTTGAGAACCTTTTGACAAAAAATATTAGCAAAGACCTTGGGACACAGGATATTCCTTCAGGACAAAAGCTTACGCAACATCTTTGAAGAGTAGTGGGTTCAAATTTCATAATTTAGAATACTCAGAATTCGTAACACAATCCATCTCCAATTTCCCCCAGCTATAAACAGCTAAGGGAGTGGGAAAAGGGTGGAAAAGTGGAAAAACTAGGTCATCTTCCGGGAATACTTGTAAATAAGAAATTAGATGGCTCGTTAAGATTATTGTCTAGTGTAGACTAGATCCATGCTGATTTAGTTGCAAAGAATGTAAGAGGAAACGAGTCCCATGTAAGGTTAATACCGCAATAATGTATTCTTCATTTGAGCCATGAGGGAGTTTGAGCTTGAGCATGGGGAAATGAGAAAACTACCCGAAAGCCTCGAAAGCTCAATTCAAAAGAGGTTTTACTCCCTTTGTCCTTCTCGCAACTATTGCCGTGCTGTATCGCAAATCCAGCTCGAAAAGCAAATTAACATGCTTACATTACATCAAAGACAAAGGGGAAATAGGGAAAATCAAAATGGACAAGTTGCCCGGTGAGAAGGGCAAATACCACCAAGTCCCAGTGACTCCTTTGTCCCTGTCGAATTTGACCAAGTCTCACTGAACGTGGACCCATGCGAGAAAAAAGTTATCCCAAGAAAGCCCTCTTCAAAATACATTCCCAGTAATGATAAACACATCCGCTACACCCATACCCTGACTACGAGAACCTACCACCAAGAAGATATTACAATCTCCTCCTCCCTCCTTACATTCGCAAGTTGAGCAACAAAGAAAAAGAGTCATAACTACATATACATGACATACAGCTATATATATAGCTATAACTACTATAGGGGGAGCAATGCCACTGGTAAAACTAACTCCCGTCAGAATTTCCACCTCATGTTTCATTCATGATCACACTTTCCCCAAACCATTTCCACCGACTTTCACTACACTTTTCTCTTTCACTTCTTTGGCATATGGTCACCACTCCTTGGTTCTCTACCCACTCACTACACTTCACTTGCTGCTTTCTCCCTTATTTCTCTTCTAGACCATATATAAAGGAGTTTCGACACTGTTGCAAAAATACATGTGAGCTATTTACATTGTACAAACTCATACTCACATACATACTTATGCATTGTTAGACTACTTTCAAACTAATACGTGGTGGTGTGGATCTTCTCCTGCTATTTCTTATATCTTCCCAGTTTACTAGAACATTTTTTGTCGTATTCTTCCACGCACACTTTTTCCCAAGACTCAAGCACCAACAAATTCCTGTGGACTTTTGCTTTCTCTGTGACTTCTTTTCCCCCAAAAAATGTTTTCCCTCCTTGATTCGTTCCCGTGTTAAGGTTACAAAACTAGCTCTCTTTTTCTTTGTCCAACGAAATTACATGCAAAATATTATATGCATATATAAGCGCTCCGTAATTCTCAATAGGGTTGTATTACTCTCCAAAGGTAATGCATGTACCTACACGTATTCATTTACATTCCATCCTGCTCCGAAGATCGTACAAAGGACAAGGTGAAAGTTAAAGTAAAAGTAAATAGCTTAAGACAACGCTGTCAAAGAGAGAGAAAATGGGAATATTCTTTCAGCCCATGTGGAATACATAGCTGGAAGGCGTTAGGACAACTTGAGCATCAACTTTGTTCCATAGCTTTATCACAATGTTAATAAGGTGATGGCTCAACTGGTACGAGTAGACGACTCTTTTGGGACAAAAACATAGAAAGCCAATCCCAATTGAGTTTCCTGGAATATTCTCACAGTATGAGTGGAGGAGACAGAGAGAAATGCACACATAATCAAAATGGCTAACTGTGTACCCTCAGTTTGTCTCTACCATGCTGGTCTATTCTTTGTTGCCGAATTTTCCTATTGCATTCTACCTTCCAGCGTTCTTTCTCTTATTCTTAGGATTCCCTTTCATGGAATGAGAATATGTATACGACTTCAAGCTCCATATTAATAGGATGGAGAGCTGTTATATCAAGTAAACGAAAAGCTACTTACAACGTGAACTGCTGATCTCTCCCTTTGAGTTGTAGAGGGAAGCGTTTATATGCCATATTGCGTTTGGATTCATAGAAAATACCTGCAGGGGAAAGCAATTAATGAGGTTGGAGAATTTTCCTGGGGAAACCCAATGAAATGTGGATGGGTCGCAACTGGTAATGTAAATAGCCTTATTGAGCTTTGCCACAGAGTATACATCTGCAAAACCAACTCTTGGCTTTTATCTCGATTACGATACTCTCTCTACCTAAATACTTTAGTCTCAACTGAAGGTTAGACTGAACAACCTTTCTAGCCAATAAGGACAGACAATTTTTTCTCAGTTAATTATAATAACCTTTTTCGATACGTAATTAGTTAGCAAATTAGATTACACCCCATTAAAATTTTTATTACCAATCAACTCAATATGTTTGATCTCAAATAGAACGAAGGTGCTACATTTACCATTAAATATGCTAATTACGTTTTATTGAGGGTATGCTTTCGCATAGCTTGTTGAAAAACTTTGCACAGCTTATTGTCATGAAAGTTTCAACTATGATAAATTAATAAAACCCTACTACACGTGAAGCTAACTTATTTTCTGCGAATTCTCACACTTAAATTATTTCGTTTTCTGGAATAAAATGTTTTTATTCATAGAGTTAGCAGCAAATACAAGCGTATAGATGTAAAATTCAATGCGGTGCATAAATTGTTCGAGATACCAAGAAAGCACGTCTTTTTATTCAACCATAAGGGGATTGTATACTCTATGGGAAAGCTTCGTCGCTGTTCGTGGAAGTATATGGTAAGATAAAAAGATGATATACTTGTGTTCAAAAAAGTGTAACCATTTTAGATTTGCACACTACGTCTCAATTCAATTTTGACGAAAACTGTGAAATCACCAAGTGGAAAGTATATTATAATGTGACGAGTCAACTCCAAGACTCATTTGCCAACTTCCTTTCTCTCCCTCGCTCCTCTTTCTACATCAAAGGAATTCCCGACAAAAGCTCGATTTTAAAAGCCTACACAGACAACACAGGAGATTTTGGAATGGAAGAGGAGTAGATGAAATAAAGGAAATGAAATTCTTGTTCAAGAAAAAAGGATTCAAGTCGTGACTGAAGAAACACCACAAAAACCTTGTTGGGAAATGGAGAAAGTACAAAAAGCTTCGTAGTAAGTTAAATATATAAAGCAAGTATACCGAGAAAAAGGTTGGGAATAATAAGTTTTTGTCATCTCTAAAAAAGAAAGAGAGAGAGAGAGGCAACACATCGCAAATTGAAATTAACATCTTTCCGCAAGAAAGAATGTCTTCAAAGTAAAACCCGTATATTGAGAAACCTAAAAGAATACTTATGCTTTTAATGAAATTATGCTTATACACTTATTGATGAATGTTGTAATATTGGAAAATTGATTGTAATGCCTGAAAACTTCTGAAGAAAAAGTTGTACAAAAAAATAAACCAAAACTAGATTTCCCAATTACAAATTTAGATACGCTCATTTTCAAAATTAAAAAATACTATTCTGGCTTTTGTTAGTCGAAATTGACGTAGTAATGACGTACTTTCATAATTATACTTTATACTTATTCTTTGAATAGTTCGTGACCTGACACACTTTCAACGTACAAGCCGCAGTATAATTAGGTAGCTTTCATATAACAACATGCCTTCCTTAACTTACAATTACCGTTCATTATTTCTCAACAAGCAATGCATGGATGAGAAAACAATTTTGTCCAGTTCAATATGCCTCCAACAAAGCAGCAAATGAACCGGTTTGACTTCATTCCGATTATGTTTCCTCTCTTTTCTAGCAATTGAAAGGAGTTGTATGAATTTCGAACAAAAACATTGTAACATTGCTTTGTTTTCAACATAGTATATGATATCTTGCACAGCAAAACCGAGCTGATGCTGATGTAATATGTTACTTACATAACAATGGAACTGCCTTATTACCGCATGAGAATTAGCCTCTCTTATTTTTTATTCCTGATCATAGTGATCATGATCATAGACATATACATATCGGTATGCTTGTTGCTCCATAATAATGAAACACTATATAAGGGAAAATGTGATGTGACGAGAATGAGATGCCTTTTGCCTACCCATTCCCAAAACTTAGGGAAGAAAATCTTCATAGCATACTGCTCATATCTAACAAAGTCCAGTAGGTAATATAAGTGCATAGTACAGCACGTCGTAAAGTGTTGTCAGGAATGTCCATTTTCTGCAGCAATGACCATGACCATTAGTAATTCCTTGTCGTCTTCCCCTTTTCTCTTCTCCTCTAACAGCTAATGACTCCATGCCTCATTAGCACTGGCAGTGAACCATAAAGCAGAAGATGGGGGCTACATATATGATGACAGGAAAAGCAATTGCAGCCTACCCACGAACATTGGACATGTGCTTAAGCTCCCTTTCTACGTGTCCTCTATCACAATGAAAAAAGACATTACAATACTTAAGGCCAAGGGTGATGTACTATTTTGTTCTCTGTCAGGATTTCCAATTTTCCCTGGAATTGAATGAAGAAAAAAAATCCCACTCATACTTACGTGAACTGCAAGTAAAAGTAAAAGGTTGGAAATAAGTAGAGCGAAGCCGATGTGAAGATGCACTGGGAGAGTGTGGGTTGGAGCATTTCGGCGAACACATTTTGCTGCTCCTAAAACTGTCAGCACCTGGGCGACTGCAGCAATCACGCCTCCAATGGCCTGCAAATTTACAAGGTGAAAATTATATTAACATATGCTACATATTCCAAATTTCAAAATGATTGCAAACGATCCTCATAATAAGCATTCCATACACGGATATGAGGTCAAAACAGGTATGTTACTCTACTTGAAAATCAAATATTCTACGTTTCAAATCGCCCTAAAAGTGGGGCATTTTGGACTTCATAAAAAGGTCTCAAAGGGAGACGCATTCTGTCGTAAATGAAGCCATATAGACTTTTTATATATAGAAAAAATGGAACGGATTTCTGACTCAATTTTCACTTCTCGCAAAATCTAGATAAAAAATCAATATGACATCGCCGTATTCAACGATAACAACGTATTATAGGCACGCGTCCTTCCGTATACATCGTTACTGATAACGAGTCTAGCGTTATGGGAAATAGCGCTTCGATCTTCAACATTTGGAGTAAAAAAGGAAAGTATAAAAGAAAGTTGAGTCCGTTTACCTGAATCACTCTGCCTGCAATCTCTTCCGTATGATAGTCGTTGAGTTTATCACCAAAGTAGACGTACATGACACTATCAATTCTTCCTCTCGAGATGACATCCGCCAACCCACTTTGTTGTGCAATGATCGCCTGCGGACTTTCCGTTGAGACAACACCATAACCACCACTATTCACTTTCGATGAGCCAACATTTCGACTTTCTCGCTCCCCCATTCCTTCAACTTCTTCTCCTCTCTCACCTGCTTCAGGCTGATCAGGCATCATCATCATCTGGTCCCGATTATTACCACTGCTGTGGCTATTCTGCCAATTTCTTCGTGCACCAGCGGCAGCAACGACATCCTGTAAAAGCTCGTCTGCAAGTTTTTCTCGAAGACGAGCGTATCTCTTAAATTCCTCCTCGTCTCGAATTTCCTCTTCCTCTGTTAGTGGAGGGGGAGGTGGAGGGGGTAGCAAATTTCTATTTGGAACTGCAAAATTGTACAAATGGCTGGAAATTCGAGCAACATTACTCCCCTCTCCGCTGACTAAAGGCTCATATTCTGGCTCTGCGTAATATTCCCCGCCTCCTCCACTGGAATTGCTGCCATTCCGAATGAAAATATTAGTTGCTGGACCAGGTAATAAAGGTGAAGATGCTTGAGCACTAGTGTCATCGTCTGGATACACCCCACCGGAAGATAACCACTCTGGATAAAGCATTAAATGATGGCGAGCAAAATTTCCTTTTTCAGCTTCCAGTAACGGCTCAAGTTGTGCTTGAGATGATGATGACTCTTTCAACTTGATTAAATCCTCTCTCCCAATTTCCCCACCGCTTCCAGAGTTATCAGCAACTGGAAAAGCTAATTTTGTTGTGACTACCGTTGCCTCTTCGCCTCCTTCACTGTCTGAGTCTTTCTTCACCGACATGTTTTCCCCTTGAGATGGATTCATGTCAGACTGCACATCTGAATATCCTGGAGAAGAGGAAGGAGTAAGACTCAACGTGGTTATTACCACTGGGAGTGATGACGATGGTGAATTGGATTCTATCTCTTTGACACGATGATCAAGCTGAGATGGAAAGGGTGGCTTAGTTTGACTGGAAGGAGGACGTAATGATGTCATGTCATAGGAAGATGGTAATGCTTCTAGCATCGGCTTTATTATTCTCTCTGACAAAGATGACTGGAAGGAGGTAGATTTTGTTGAAAGATCATCATTCTGATTCCCAATTGCTTTCCCTTTTCCCAAGACTCCATCATCGACATGAATTGGATCAGCGACGTGGAAATCATTGAAGACAGTACCAGAAGTACTTGGAACAACACCACCCGAGGAGTCAAACGTTGGTGAATTCTCTCCGGTAATTCTTTCACCCATCCCATTCTCAGTAGCGGTGGTGGCGGTGATGATAAGTTGATTGTGATGCTGTGTTTTCCTTTCGTCTACAGAGTCTTGACTCAATAAAGCCGGTTCAACTTCTCGGAATGGGGCTACAAGCGCTCTTGGTATTGACGGTGTGGCGGACTCTGATTCAATTCGGAGGAGAGATCGATGCTCATCTGTTAAATTGAGTTTCCCTGATCGAGTACTCGCCCATAATTTACGAAGTAAATTGATATTTGATTGTTTCCCTTCTGCTGATCCAGCTCCTACATCTAGCGCAGTTGGTGAAGAGGAGTGAAGTGTTGAGGGAGACGAGTAAAATGGGGGCTTCTCAGGAAATGTTGTTATTGACTGGCTTTCTTGTTCTTGCAGTGCTTTCACTGATCTTTTAGCTGTTGTCGTTGTTGTCGACAGGAAGGAATAAGTAAACCCCGAGGAAGGTGGTGAGGATGATGGTGATAGTGAGCGGAGGAGCTGAGAAGGAGCCCTAATAAATTCAGTGTTGCCTCTTGTAGAAAAAGATGAGGTTGGGAAAGTTTGTAAAGTCGGGGATGGTGTCTTCTTATACGAGATCCCTACAGAATCCACTGGTGTTGAGAGCGGAATGGTTTCGTTTGTAGAAGGAAATCGTCCATTAAAATGGAGAGCTTCATAAGGCTTTGTAGCAGACTGTGATGGTGTTTTACTTGTAGAGGAAGTAGATGGAAAATGCGGGTCGGTTGAGGAAGGAGGGAATGAGTCTTGGTGTTTGTAATAATCAGCATCACCATTATTACTCCTATTTGTTTCCCCTCTAAACCTGGTTGATCCAAGCTCGTCGGTTCCTTTAGTCTCATGATGTGAGGAGGAGGAAGGAGGAAAAATTGCAATCTCATGATCTGCTGACAACAGGACTGAAACTCTACTTGTTGTCAGTGAGGGAAACGGGGTTGGATTAACATGAGGATTTAATGGGGATTCTGTGAGGATTGCTCCCGTGGGGATGGCTGATGCCCATACACCTACAGATAAAAAATACGAGGTTAACTACGGGCCATGTTTTATACTTCTTTTTACCTATATTGATATAAGCTTGTGTGTATAACACTTTTCTGTTAGTACGAGGGAAATTGCCTACAAATTGTGCTAAACTTTAGTGAAGTTTCATTTAATAACGACTAGTGATGAAAAAGTTTTCCACCAATTTTCTTTACAGCCATTCAATTTTATTACGGTTTAGGGTGCATTTCACAATGTAATTTTGCTTTCTAGAATAAAAAGACAATGCTGGTGAGGCGCACTTACCCAAAATCAACAATGTTAGCTGGTAGTTTGGCATCTGGGTTTGGGCACGGTTGAAGATGACTAATCTCAAGTTTGCAACCAGCTCATTAAACATCTGCAAGGGAAAAAAGTTAAACAACTATTTTATTCCAATTGAAAAGTTTATATATGTACCTTTTGAAAAATCGTACTCATTTGTAAACTCAAAGTTTTCCTGTGGAAAAAAGCAGTAAAAAGAATGCTCCATTCGTTTCATTCTTGTATTAAAAACTTTCCCTCACATTTGCGTACATGAGACATACACAAACCAGACCACACATTCTTTTATTCATTTTGAACACACAAACACTCGCACAAGAAATTTTATTCAGCTCCAGGGATTCTCCCTTCATTCCATTTTTATTTCCACCCACGTCGCACACAAAACGAGAAAAGGAAACGAGGAAACGCTTTACGATTCTTAGAGAAGAAAGATGATGGCACATGATGATGGTCACACATTTTTTATTGAAGAAACCCTTCTACACAAGTTGTATACGAATACATAAGTGTATAACAAGACTTGTACTTCCTCAGTACTTCTTTCAGTTAAGTCTACATTTGCACTGTGCCATAGATAGTTTACGAGAAGATGCATGTATAGCACATTGTTGACTAGTGCTGACAAACAACAGTGATTTATTAGGTCAGACTTTCATTGAAGAAAAGTGAATGTCACAGAGAAAACAGATTGAAATACCCCTCTATGTACACTTCCTTTTGACCAGACAATACATTCTGTCACATTCTACAACATTTTTCATTCTTCACAAAAGGAAATAATTTCTCATGAGGAGATATACGCGTATTTGTTTGTCATTCTTATGTAGTTTTTTCTCTTTGGAGAAAGCAAAAATCGCCCATGCTGAGATTGTAAACTTCATTGCCAACTTTTCTATGAAGAACATATCCAGGCCAAGAAACTCGTTTTTCCTATAAAACATTTTTTGAAACTTCATCTCTATCAAATCAACATTCCCATGTTATATATAAAAATATCCAATCTCAAGGATAGTAAATAGGAGGGCATTGGCTCCTGAGATCCGGAGCAATTCACAATTCAAAAGTATAAGCTGTTTTTTTCTCAATACGAAACAAATTAAATAGATTTTACGCATTACTCCCATCTATCCCATCCCACTGATATTTTTCCTTGGGAGCAATATTCCCTAATTAAGTTATTAATTATAACTCATAGCTGTTCTAATTGAGAAATGAATATAATAAAGTCACGTTTCATACTCGAGCTTGGGCCTTAATTAAATTTAACATTTTTGTACAAAGTCAGGAAAATACAAGTGTCAACTCAGCTCTCTAAGCTGCCTGTTTAAAACCATTCCCCAAAAGGCTGACTTTCTTTATTCTTTGTTCTCGCCCAGTGCTTAGCACTTGAATCACAATATTTGCAAGTGACATGAGAAAAATGGGAATGAGAATTAGACCTTGTTTCCTTTCTTTACATTTACCAGGTTTTCTTGCTCTGCAGTGTGTAATAATAACATATTAAAAAGTTTTTTTCCCGCCTGGATAGAACAATAGCTTTATGCCGTTTCTCTTGTCACATTGTTAGGTCTTAATGAAAAAGCCTACACAGTTATCTCAACCTTAGTCGGCTTTACTATTTTTTTTTAAAAGGAAGCTAAAACAGTGCGCCATTGACTTTTAGCCTTTTTTGCTAATAAGTAAAAAGGGTGTGCGTGTATGGGCGCTCTATGCTGCTCCACCCAGTTTGTAAATGTTTTTGACGGCTTCATAAAAATATTTCTGGGCAAATTGTACAAGTTGGAGTGAGGAAAAAATAAGAGGATTAGAGGTTATACATGTTCACAGAGAAGCATTCATACATTTATGCGTTCCATTTTTCAAAGAAAATATCCCTACTCTTTGCTCACTAATGCTATTTACAAGAGCAGCAGAAAGTGATGCAGTAGTAGTGGTGGTTGTAGAGCTGTAGGGAACGTGGAGGGGACATTACTTTCCACTAAGAAAAACCAATGGCGTTGGAAATGGTGTACAATCAGCTAAGTAACTGGAAACTGAAAACTCCACTAGTATACCCAGCACATGGTCTATCTTCATATACAAGTTAGTAGAGTCTCCATTTTGCTCATTTTATACTTTTCCAGTTTACGATTGCTAAAAGCCATTGCTGTCTGGAGAAAATGTCACACTGTAGGCTAATTGAACCTCGCCCTTTTATTACAGAGCACAGCAGGGTAGCAACTTTTAGAGCAACATAATCAGCGACACATTGGCTTCACAATTTTCTTCACTTTGGAGACAATATGACAGCAAAAATCAGATCTCATATCTGATTCTATCTTATTTCTGCCGAGCTGCTAAATTTTGGGAAACGGGGTGAATAAAAATAATACGAGCTAGGCAGGCGACAAAACACGTTTTTATTTTATTCCTTGTGTAATCCTTTTCCTCAAAGTTGAGTACAGAGTAAAGCCAAATTATAAGCCGACAACAAGTAATTTTCAAGAACACCACATCAACTAATTTAAGGAAGCTATGTATCATCTGGTTTCTTGGTAGCATGCCCGTTTCATCAGGCTGCATTACGCTGCAATCTACTTTTCTCCTTTTTCCTAACTTTCATTAGTTTTAGTGCTGCTCAACACTTCACAGTTATAACGTGTAGTATGGTAGTAAAGGGCGATATTCGAAGACAAGAAAGTTTCAGAGTAGAACAGAAACCACAACCGCATTATCGCCCGAGAGCAGAGAGAAACGACGGGCTTGTACACAATCAAAAGTTTCATAAAATTACTCTCTAATGCAATAGCAAAAAGAGGAGAGAGAAATAACTTGTAAAGAAAATCGCTATCGATAAGAGCTCAGCAATAGCGGCACTCGTGTGTGTCCCCTAATTCCAAACTAAATACACAACTTTCCCTCTGTTAGCATGTATAAACTAGTAGAGACAAGAGATGGTTGTTTTGATGAGTATTCTCTTACAAAGGGGAAGATGCTGCTTCGCATATATTGCCAAGTAAAAGTGTGTGGTTAATACCTACTTTATTCGCATTCTGAAATGGACAATAAACTGTAAATTATAAGTTGGTCTGTGTAGCCAAATGTGGCTCCAGCTAATAACTTTGTCTACATCTCCAACAATATAAACTTTTCTAAGAATTTTCTTCTACAGCATCGTCGTAAGATATGCTATTAGTCGTTGTCGTCAACTATTCGTGGAAGCAGTAAAACCACTACTTCCATTACTCCGTTATTTATCTCTAAAACACGCATAAAAGTTGAGTAGAAACAGAAAAAGAAAATAAGCAGAATAGAATTTAACATTGACATAACACGTTTAGCTTTTTTCATTTGATAATTATAGTTATTCTGTACATTATGGTGCCACATTACACACTCAAATATATGGCAATTTGTTTTTGTGAAAGTAACCAACATTAACAAACTGCAAATCATGGGTTAATAGTGCCGAAACTGGTTTAGCCAGAGGTAAACAACTTTTTAAATTCTGTGTAGCACTTTGTAAGCAAAAGCGTATACTTCTACCTCATCTGCAAGCTGGCTCTCCAACTTCAGTAAAATAAATTGCGTTGGTGAGATGTATGACTAATAAAGTTTCCTTTTTCCTTTTGATAAAAATTCTTCTAAAATTCAACACGTCTCCTAGTTCCCTCCTCCGACCTCGTTTGCCTTTTTCACTTAATTCTCTTGTCAAGAAGGAAAAATTCCCATAAGAGACGTCTCCCTAATTGCAAAACTCGCAGTCATTGTGTCACAGCCTATCTTATTCTATACTCCTAGCCTCCATATCTTTTATGGAACTACCACCACGAAAATTTAAATCTGGAATGTGGACCATAATCAGGCAGTCATCTCCACAAAAAAGAATGTCATTTAGCAACTATGAATAATTTTCTTCTCAACCAACTTACTACTTGAAAGTTAGGTCCCACAAGTTTGTCCATGGTCTCAATAGTCATGAGTCTGGTAGGACAGTAATGAACTTGAAAAGTGATAATTGTAGATAGGCTGATATAACCGGTGACTTTCCCTTTAGGCTTGGTGAAAGAAAATCAAGTATGGCTACCCTGTGGCACTGATATTGTCAACGTACTTCCAACTTTCTACTTGCAACTCCCACAAAATGGGTCTAAAGTTAGATGAACTGTATTCTGCACGGCAGAAGTAATTGCATTACCTTAATATTAAATTCTTTACCTTATGCTAACACTCATGGTTTCTCCTTCACTTCAAACTAGTGCTTTTTAAAGATTATGAACTCTATCGCGTTACCACCACAGCTGCACCCTGAATGAATGTGGTTTCGAGGTATAACTTCTCCTATTTTATTATACGATTACACTCAATATTTATAAGACACCACAAATGATATAAGGTTTCGCTGTCTGGAGCCGACGGTGAAGAAAGGCAGAATGTTGTAAAGTTTTGCCGAAATTCAATAAGGTTACCACGTGTCGTCTTCCAACCACACAATCTTTTCTCACTGATTTCCAATTTCATTCGAGTGAAAGCTACTCAACCATTCCCACATTTATACTGTTTGTGGGAACCAAACTTCGTCTTGGCATATGATTTACCTTCTGTGATAGGGACAAATTTAATCAGAATCTATTTCAGAGAAAGTCTCCCACCCACCAAATCAAATGCTCCTGACAAGCATGCTGAATGAAATAGAGTGTATCAAAGCTCCTGATTAAAGAACACACAATTACATAACTTAGTCAGAATGAAGTATGCCTTAGACAGAAATATGTGAAATCAGGGGGAAAAACGGGTTCGTTTCCGTAATTTCTAACAAATAAAAATATATGCTTTGTATACATAGGATATACGAGCTTGTTTGCAATCCTACAAAAACATTACACATTCCGCATTTTCTTTCCAAGTTTGAAACCGCTAGGAACACGAAGCAAAAGTACGCTGACAAGAATTCATTTTCCAGAATGAAAATCCTAGAATATGGGTTTGTTGGCGGCTCCTATGATTTGGAAGAAATTTGGCGAAAGAATAAATTTCTCTGTCATCTCCCCAGCTCCCCTTTCTTCTCTTTAGCTAAAAGTACAGCTAGAAACTGCTTGCTGGGGTAGCTGTGTGACACATGAGATTGTGTGATATTTTCAATTTATAACAACCATATGGAGCGTGAATACATTATGATGATTATTATAAAAAGGAGGCTCGATCCTGCTTTCCCATTCGATTCGCAACTCGTGTGCAATCCTCTGACAAAATTCGTATATTTGGTTCTCACACACACTCACACGTTCCCATTTTTATAAGAGAATCGTATTTTTATCCTTATAGTTATATGTATAGTCTTTCAACTTATATTGTACATTTTGCCCGTGGAAAATGTTGGACTTTCACTAACCGGAAAATGCCTCCCTTTCCTTTTTCTATTTTCTTCACAAATGCTCGTACCCCTTTACCAGTTGGCTAAGCATGCATATTTTTGCAATATACTAAAAAATTACCTCCAGCAAACTAATATATTACTTGTGGTTGTATACCACAGTAATATGCATGTGTGTAGAACACGCATATCAACCATAAACTGATATTTTTTAATATACATAATATTCATGGAGCATCAGCAGGACCATCCCTAGACAGAGTATTGTAGCAAATGAAGCGCATTCAAACAAACTGCTTAGGATAGCAAAATATACAAGTATCCAAGTGTACACGTTTTTCTTCCAGCTTTCTCCACAATATAAGGCAAACTGACGGGATGTATAGCCCTTTCACTTTTTTTCAACATTCCACATATAGTACATTTTTCGTTTTCTTGGCGAGTCCTGTGAAGCAAAACCTCCTGCTGAATTTCAATTTTGTTGCCAGTCATGAGAGCTGTGTGCCATTATTATTACCACGGTTGAAGCCCCAAAAGGCGAATTACCTCAAGCACGTGAAACTACCTAAGCACGTATGAGTGATTCTAAAAATGTACAACGGGAAATATATTTATTTCTCGTATAGGTATACTACCCGCACTCGATCTTCATGCAAAGAACTAGTCTTCAAATATGATGGGAAAAACCGTCCTCCGAATTCCAACATTTCACAACAGCGCTTTCGTGTCATTGTCCCACGAAGAACAAAATAACAGGTGCGGTTACAACCACCCGTTTGCACTGACAACTTTTACAATAAGCTTCAAAAACTAACCAAAGTTTCGCCAGCTAGGTTTTCTTTTGAAATCTGCAAAACACCCTTTGTCGTCGTACTGAAGGGAGCGAGTGTTCTCTAGAAGGAATATAGAGCTTTGAAGTGGCAAACCCGTAAAAATTGTTTGTATGCTCAACAGAGATGAAACTGATGAAAGTGTGCGCGTCAAAAATGAATACGAGTATTAACTTTCCAAAAACCCAAGTTGACTTTAATCGTTGGTAAACAACATTCTTTGAAGAACGATTTCCGCCTTGCACACAGACTGCTTAATAGGAACAAAGTAATCTTTTATTTTTGGTAAGTAGCTCCACTCTTTAGTCTTTTATATTAAAATATTTATTCCTCACCTTCAGCTTGAAAAAGTTTACAAAGGATGAGTGCATCTGTTTCTGCTTTGTATAAGTTGTGAATACAAAAACACAATTTTTTCCCCGAAAGAGAAAAAAGTGAAGTGAGGTTGAGGTGAGTTAAAGCTACGGCAAAGTACAGAACAAAATAGCGTAACACGAGGTTGCCGTTGTCATTGGGGTAAATCGGATGAAGTTAAATACCTCTAGCTTATGGCAATAACTTTGAATTTGAAAGGAAAATATTTCTTATGTGAATAGTCAAATAAAATGGTCCAGCTTGACCTCATTTTTACCTCTTGGTTACTAACTACCTCGGAAAAATCGATATTTATATAGTTAAGCGGTACTCATGGCTGACATTAAATGTGAAACTTTATTCTCGAGCTATCGGTAGAATTCATTTCAACACGAGAAACTGTTTGTACAAAACATTGTCATATTTATAACTTATAACGAATCATTCACCTTTACCCTTCTAAGGCTTTCCTTTACCTGTTTGAAATATCAAGAACACATCAAACAAAATAGATTACAGATGTTTTGAATCAATGTAATGGTGTATATTTGTAAAATAGAACCAATACATCAACCCTCGTCATCCGTTTTGTTATTACGCTTTTCCAAAGCACGTCAATGATTCAACAATCAGGAACGGATATGGATGGGATGTGTGTATTATCTTCTGCATAAATTTGATGGAGTTTGTCTATGCATTGGCATATTTCATGAATATATAATGAAACTCTGATCCGAACACCATACATATTGTCTACTACACCATAGTACTACATATTTGACACATAAAGTATACATGAAAAGCTTAAAAATGCATGTTTTTGTGCAAATGTAAATTGTGTTGTTATCATGGCATAAGGGAAAGTCGTATAGACACTCTGGGAAAGGACAGATTTTCATCCACCACGTTTTACCACATAAATACGCTCGGTGTGAAGCATGAGAAAGCTCGTCTTTCCTCATGCTTTAGCAAACAATGTGACATAAAATTTCTCCTGTATGATTTTGTTGTTCCTGAACCGAAATTCATGACGCGCGAATAGCTCCCATCTGACTTAGGACGGATGGAATAAGACAAGGGGCAACAGAGACACCTATTCTCATTTCATTTGGATTTTATATCTGTTCGGTGGGAGAGATAGTCTCTATAAAATGAAAGTGCTTGGGTGTGAGTCAGGGAAAGGATGCTAGCTGACAACAGACAAGGAAAAGTATTGCCTTGTTCACACTCAACAATTCCGTTCCACATACACATTGACACATATCACAAAGCTTTTCACTGAGAGTGGCTCAATCTCAAAAACCTAATTTACATTTTCCTTCGCGCCACATTTCGTGCAAGGCCAGGTGAGCAAGAAAATTCAAGCGGAGACGAGTCACTGGAGGATACTGAAGATAAATAAGCCGCATCTGCTAGGCCAAAAGTATTGTCGATTATTGTCGGCAATCCAATCTTCGTCTAGTGTCCCGTCGCGAATTATTCTATGCCGTATAGTAACAGATGCAAACATAAACTTTCTTTTCCCACATTTATACCGGGATGCAATTTATATTGTGCTATTGTTTGCTGGATATTGTTCCATTAAATAAAAGCATCCCACATGAATTTCTCAAGGTTAAGTACGATGAAAAATATGATTACCAGTGTGTGATGTGCATAGGAAAATCCTTGATGATACTGCTAAAAATAAACGGCACATCAACTTATAATCTCGTGAGTCTGGTAGCGACTAATCAGCTTTTCACTCTGATACGATGTCTTTTTGGATTGTAGCTTTCATCCGTATTTTATGTATTTGATCAGCATCGAAGAAAATGAAAAACCCTGTGACGTCCATAAATTTTGTATTTATCTTCGCCGTTTGCTACACAACTTGCGCGTGCAATCCCCTCAGTTAAATTGTGGAAAGGGGACTGACACACCCTGGCTCAATGTTTGTGTAAATGTGAGCTCTACCATGAAGGGGTTTGGGGTTTTCTATTTATAAACAGAAACTTCCTTTGCAAAATTATTCTTGTATTTGTTACCATTATTCAATAAAAGTGTTTTCATGTTTAGAAATTCATTTATATCTTCAATCTATTCAATACTGATAGCGATAGCTGGATAACTACCTGTGTATGATATTTATCAAAATTTAATTATGTGTCATGCCATATCTGACTTTTTGTCGTTCATTCAACTCTTCATTTAACCAGAGAGATTTTAATTATTAGAGTACTTTAAAATAGATGATACGAAAACTTCATCACATTCTTTCATGTTTTTTTTACAAAACTACATTCAGTACATTCCACATCCACCCACAACAGTTCACTGTATGTATATATTTCAGACAGTGGTTTTGAGATGATGCCTGCTTTGATGTCGAGTATGTATTCTTCCCATTGAAGCTTGCCGGATAATAACACACTTTCTCATTGATACTTTCTCCTGAGTTGAAACCTACCACCACATTGTACAAAACCACATCGATTGCATGTATACGAGTGTGTGGTTAGAGGAATCTATATTGTATGGATTCTCCTTGTGTGGTCGTTCACCTTAAGTAGCTCACAATTTTGAAGAGGTAGAAACAACTATTCCAACTCAATAACAAAAGGCCACGATAAACTTTCCCTCCGAATTCTGAGATAAACGAGTTTCAGCTTTAGTGGGTAATATATTAAACAAGCTACTTGGTCACGAACACATTGGAAAACGTTGAACGAGAAAACAACTGGTGAAATCACGCTCATTTGCATCACTTCGAAATATCTCTCCATAATATGTGGGTGTGTATCAATTCCGCCCCATATGCATATCATAAATCTTGGTCAGAATTTATTGAATAATGTGCAATTACGCTAGTCCATTCCCACCCTTCATTCCACATATTTCACGGACACTGAAAAGACTTGAGGTATTCATTCCTCTTTTGTTCTTTTTTAGCTATCTTACCACACTAATTGTTTTCCGTATAAAACGAGTATACGTCATTCACCAAACAACTAAAAAGTTTTTGTTTTTCCCATTCCTATACTAACGCAAACTCGTTACGAAACAATTGACAAACAAAAAAAAGTTCTGCACAAGCCATACATATCCCCGAATTCTAGGAAAATGTAGATCTATTGGATTGTCTCAAACCAGAGAAACACAGACAAAGGTGAAAGTTTCTCATAGACCTTATTGCACTTTTTCTTTTTTGTAATTATCCAACAAGTATATAGTTGATTTTCTTGTCTAAAGCATATGCAGTAGATTGTCCCATGGTGGCATTCACTTAGTATACATATAAACTATAAACAAGAT